>APFE030247311.1:0-152458 GCA_000404065.3 Pinus taeda | reverse complement strand
AGGAATTTTGTATTCATTATACTATGGACTATTCATAAACAGATGGCTGCATCCATACTGTTTCCACATGTGTCTATACTTATGATGTGTTAGAAGATCATTCCTATATCAGAGCAGTACTTAGTGTTTTTTAGTTAGTTTTTATCTGAGTATGGGAATGCCTACCTCAGCGATGATATGATCTCATATATATATTTTGCATTGAATGTTTTTACAGGTTCCAACCGGTCTCTCCGCAAGATGATCCTCGAAATGATAAAGTACTTCACTCTTCCTAAATGTAAATGAAATCCTCATCTACTACAGACTTTGCACTTTAGGGGGAAATCTGTTACACAAAAATATCGTCACCTTGATTGTTTGCAGTCAAGTATGGGTCTATCATCACTTGTACTGACCTCCTAAGCAAGTCTCAAACCTCAGCTCTTCAAAATAAACTTTGGAAATGAGAGAAAGACATCAAAAAGCAATGTAACTCCGGTTCCGCACTTTCTCTCACTTTTGCCTGCGGGCCCACACCCTTTGTTCAGATTACCTGCGTACTTATACGCTCTGTATGTAAAGGGGAGGGTGCGTACCCCTGTGAAAGTCAAAATGCACAATTTTTATCTTAAAAAACTCACTTTGGGTTAATTCTAGTTGATTCTAGAAGGAATTTTAATGTGGATTGTTCGCTCCAAAGTGGTTCATGCATCCCAAAAGAGAAGGAGCTAATCCCTTGTTAGGAGGAGCTATCCCTTTGAATGAGGATTCTATCCCTTTGAAGGAGGACCTAGTAACTTCCCTCCATTGCACTATAAATTGAGGCATTGGATTAGTGGCTAGAGAGGTTAGAAGCTGAACACTTTTGAGGGTAAATGCTGGTGAAATCAAGACTTCCTAGTTGAGCTTAAGAGGAGAGATCACATACCTTTTTGGCTTCATTGGGGAGTGAGTGAAACTTGTCAAAGTAGAGGAAACTTCTTGTTGGACCCTGGGAGGAGCTTGTACAGCGTCAAGGCAAAGGTTGTAAAGTTCTTTTCTTTTGAATTAATACAATCAAACTCATTTTTCTCAACAAGTATCTTATGCTATTTGTTTCATGGACTCCTTGACACTTTCATGTTAAATATGTTTTATGATATTGGCTTTTCAGGTGCTATTTAATTTGTTTGCCTTGTTTGTGTTTTCAGGATCGTGACAAAGGAACTCATTTGGATCAAAGAAGCGAGGGCATCCCCAAACTTGCGTTGGACATAAGGTAGGCCTTAAACACACTTGTTTGCCACTATTTATAAAAGCACATTTAGAGAAAGATAGTGTCTGGTTGGTTTGCTTGTCATTAGGTCTTCTTTAGATTCTAGGAAGGTCTATCTTGTCCGCAAGATCGACTCATTCTGCGTGACATGTGACTCATGGTCCAAGATTTCAGAACCTTCGGGTTTCTCTATGTACAAGTCTTCCTCAATCATGCCATTGAGGAAGTCAGCCTTCATATCCGTCTGATGGATATTCCAACCCATCTATGTTGATAGTGCAAAAATAGTTCTAATCGATGAGTACCTTGCAATAGGAGCAAGTGTCTCATCATAGTCAATCCCCTCTACCTGTGAAAAGCCATGGGCCACAACTCTAGCCTTATGCTTCTCCACACTGTCATCTATAGCTTTCTTTACCTTGTAAAGCCAACAAGATCTCACAACTGATTTGTCCTCTGGTCTCAGGACCACATCCAAAACACTGTGTCAAACTATGGAGTCATACTCCTCCACCATCGCATAAACCCAAATTGGATTTTGCACTACTTCCTGAAAGAAAGATACCTCTATCACAACACATGCACCCATAAGTGCCATTTATTGAGTGTACCTCTTTGATGACCTCCTCTATCTACGCTGAGAAGAGGGTCCTCCCACATTATCCCATGCATCATCCAACAATCTGTCAGCCTCTCTAGTGCACTTTCTTCCCTCTCTGGAATACTTTTCCTAATTGGAGGTCTCCACTCTCTGAACCTCTTCATGTGGCTTCTCTACATCAATATAAGGCCCTTCAACCTTAGGAGCTAAAATATCCTCATCTACATGTAGCTCAAGCTCCCTCTCAAGGGATACTTGCATGAAATTCTCCTCATCAAACCTGATATACCTATGAGCCAGTGTCATCTGACTAGTTGACATGTACACCAGATAGTTATGGGGTGTATCAATGTACCCCACAAATATCCCCAACTCTTTTGTTGGCTCAAACTTCTTTCATGCATATTCGGTCACATGGCAATAAACCGATGACCTAGAAATCCTGAAGTGACTGACATTTGGCCTCTTATCAAAATAAGCTTCCTCTGGTGCCTTCATCTCAAGTATACAATGTGGGTTACGGTTCAGAACATAAACTATTGTGTTGCATGCCTCAACCCACAAGTTTAGTGGTAGGCCCTTATAATGCAACATTGCCCTTGTTGCCCCTACTATGCTCCTATTCTTCCTCTCAGCAACCCCATTTTGTTGAGGGTTATGGAGTGTCGTCAACTCTCATTTAATCCCTTCCACTGCACAGAAGTTCTTAATCCCATTTAAGACATACTCACCACCGTTACCACTCCATAGAGATTTAAACTTCTTGCTAGACTCTTTCTCTACCAATGCTTTGAAATCACAAAAAATTGTGAAATTTTGGTCCTTTTTTTGCATAAAAAATATCCAACAATTACGATAATATCCATCCACAAATATAACATAATACTTGTGTTTGGTCATGGATGTTGTCAAGCATGGTCCACACACATATGAATGGACTCTCTCTAGAATAGACCCTACTCGACTATCTCTATCTTCGAAGGAAGACTTGGTGTATTTTCCCAAATTATAACCCTTGCATGTATCAAATTTCTCAAGCGTACCTTTGAGAAGATGGTAGAGATTTGGTGCATATCTTCAAAAGACCTTTTTTTCAAGTGGCCTAATCACCTATGCCACAACTCGCCGATATCTAGGCTCAACATCTTTTCCACTTTTGAACTCAAAGCAATGCAATCCTCTACCTTTATCTTATAGAGATTCTAAACTCAAATCCTTATATTCTTACTTGACCCATGGCTATGTGTCGAAGTAACACCTTTTGCTTTCAAAAATATCACATCATAGCCTCTATCCTCAAGTATGGAAACCGATACCAAGTTCTTAGTCAGTCTGGGTACATGCATAACATTCTTTAAGGTGAGTGAAGCTATATGATCCCTCTAAAAAGTAATAGTGCCCACACCAGTAACACTCTACTTACCATCATCACCCATCTCGATATGCATCTTCAGATATTTCTCCTCTATTTCACTAAATAACTCTTTGTCGCCAGTCATGTGGAAAGAAGCTCCACTATCTAAGTACCAAACACTTCCCATCATTGAAGACACCATGCAAGAAATGAGGGAAAAGTCCAATTTGAATTGGGAGGCTAAAGCCTCACCTGCTGCTCCTCTTGAGGACTTCTCCTTGGACTTCTTCAATGGACAATTTGTAGCAAAGTGACCCATCTTGTGACAATGAAATCATATAAGTTTCATCATGTCCTTCTTCTTACCTCCATGATAAGAATTTGATTTGGAATGGGAAATTTTACCTTTCCCCTTCCTCGCCTTAATCACTAAGGCATAGTTCTCTTCATCATCAGTCTTTGATGAAGAGCCATCCTTGGTGTTCCTCATTATCTCCTTCTACATCAAATTTGACCATAATCATTCCCAATCTGGAAACTTCTCCCGACCATTGATAGAGTCATGATAACTATGACAACTCTTTGGGAGTCCACGAAGAGAAAGGCTCACCATATCCTCCTCAGCAACTGTGATTCCAACACTTCCAAGTTCATCTTGACATTGATTGAACTTCGTCAAGTACTTTGGAATCGTCTCTCCTTTCTCCATCCTGATTTTACAAAGTTTATCCTTCAGTGCAACTTCCATTGATCACTGCTATTCTGATACATGCCCGTCAATGCTTTCCACATAGAATGCATGGTTTCCTTTCCATGGAGACTCGAGACAATATGATCTCGAACTCCCTCAAGGATTATCTGCCTTGTCTTCGCCACACACTTCTTCCACTGGACCAATTTCTATGCATCAGTAGATGCTGGCTTAGCAATTGCTTGTTCAACAAATTCCTCCAAGCCATTATCTTCTAACACAACCTACATCCTGTCCCTCCAAGCTATGAAATTTGAAATTCCTTCCAAGGCATACTCAAGCCTCAACCCATGGAACTCCATCTACCGATCATGAAGTATGTATTACAAATTTGACTTTCACCTGTAACCCAGAAAATCAAAACTTCAAAATATCCTCTTCAAAGTTGACTTTAAATCAGTGATATCTCCCTCATCTGAACTTCAATTCGGGCAATTTGTTTTTTGAATTTTGGTATCCTTTCCTAAGGAATCCAGATCCACAATTTATTTATGAAAATTTTGTACAAACATTCTTAGATCCGCTCTGCAAACTCTCGGCCCAAACAACAATCTTGCTCCGATACCATGTAGAAAATCCTGTAGATTCACAAGCTAATGCAATTTGCTAAAGCAAGAGAAAAGAATCTACTTATACTCTTTACAACGGAAGCCCAAAAACATTGAGAAAACAATAATCAATAGAGGAAGAGAATCAAAGGCACACAACACAATAAATATCTGGGGAAAGCCATAGCTCAAAACCCCACTATCTATTTTGTATTAATCAAGAAAATCAAGATGAAATTACAATGTTTGTTCTCTCTAGAACAATCCCGACACTCAATAAATTCAATCTCCAACTCATAAGAAAGCTCAAGGCCAAATCTTAACCTCTTCACAAGCTCTCTAAGTCTCTATTGCAATGTGTAATTCCTATGAAGGATAAATTGTATTTAAAGGGAAATAAAGCCTCTAAAAATAGCACAATCCCTCAAGGATCACTTCCTAATTTCATGCACTATGAGTGCAACTCAAAAAAGCTAAAATAAATAGTACACTATCCCTACACTCTAGTCTCAACTAGGTCTTTCTCAGAATCGACATGCATGAGTTTATGATGATTAAATATTCAGTTAACTAGTGTAGCACTAGAAGACTTCATTAGTGTCACCACTGAATGTTAACTCACTATTAGTTCTCTCAATTAATTTGAAAACTAATTTAACTGAACTAACTCATGAAACTGATTCTTCTATTTTACAACTCAATTAACTCACATTGGACTCCTACAAAGTAGGGAGAACATATACATGAATTCCAAAAGACTTCCAACTCGAATTTCCTAAGTTAAGTAAGTTTAATAAACTTAATTTAACTATTTTAAGTTTCTATGAGAATAGAATTTGAATTAATTCACAGTTTAATTCAAGGACAAATTAAACTGGAATTTCTTGTTTCCATTTCTCAACATTATTCATCGTCAATGTTACATATAAATAGAAGCAGAATTACCACATTTGGACACTCATCACTCACACATATCTCTCTCATCTGATTGGGTCATACACATTTATGGGCAGTCTCTCCCTCCACACATACAAAGGACATGACTGTAATTTTCTATTTTAGGCATTGACCGAATTGCAAGTTGGTTTGACAATCATTGACCGAGCTGCAGGTGACCAATTTTGACTGCCTTTTTCTTGGATAATATTTTGTTTGGGCAGGCCTCATTTCTAGGTACATAAATCAAGGAAATATGAGTTTTTTGACCAATGTTGACCGCAAGTTTGGCCTCTGTGTTGACTGAGTTTGACTAATATTTTCCAGACTATTCTGGGCTTATTTGGATTGATGTTAGAGGCTGAGTGAACTGGGTTTGACCGAGCTGATTTGGAGGAAAAATTCTACCACATTGACCAGCATTGAATTTCTAGTTAGGGCTTCCTGTGATTACAGTTTGACTAGACATATTGGACTTTGATTGGGCAAGTGAATCTTGCATATTGTACTCTCTCTCTCTGTTGAACATTTGAATAATAATACGACGAATTGATCAAAGGGTTTCCCCATATTGGGGTTTGTCCCTAGAATGCACCACATCTTGTGTCTGCTTATCTTGGCTTATCTTCTACTACTTTTATTTATGTTCTATCTACATTTATTGTCCTGTTAATGTGATTGCTAATATGGAAATTGATATTGGGGTAATAAGAAAAATTGAAGTAATTTGTTCAGAAGCATAGAACATACCATTGTTATCTAAAATTAACATGGTATCAGAGATGAGGTAAAGATAAAGCCCAAGCAAGAGTGAGAAGAGAAATCACTAATATCTATTGATCAAGGACAAGATTCATTGACCTCCACATCCTACTTCAAATTTGATGACAAGATTCATGATAAGTTTGATTATCATGCATTGAATATCTCTCTTGATTTGAATTTAGAAGAGTAAGATGTTATGGACTATGTGCAAGGAAAGATTATTGAACCTCCTGCAAATGCACCGACTGTTACTATGACAAAGTAGAAAAAAGGAGAATTCAGAGCCAAGAATATCATCAAGGATTCTATTTATAAGCATTTAGTTTCTTACGTCTCCAATTGGAAAACATCAAAGGAGATATATGACAGGTTGGTTGGCATGTTCAAAGCTATCAATGCAAACCAAGTCCTCTTTTTCAAGAAAAAATTAAAGGATATAAGGAAGGGAAGAGGTGAAGATATTCAATCATACTTCATGAGGACTATTGAGATAAAAATGATCTACTTTGAATTGGACAAGTTATTGTTGAAAGGGAGCTCACTCTTATTTCCCTTGGAGGTCTCCCTCGTGAATGACATGTGTTCAATAATACTATCTTCAACAACGACATTATTCCAAGTTTTGAATAATTTTTGACTAGATATTCTCAAAAAGAGATAAGGATGATAAAAATGGACATGCCTTCAAATACGAATGATCCTACTGCATTCTTTAGTCATGCTAAAAGGAATAAAAATGCAGGTTCAAATAAGCAATGTGAAGCAAGACCGAGATTCAAAAGTGGAAGAAAGGGAAGATGCTTCATTTCTAACAAGTTTGGCCACTATGCTAGTGAGTCTCCAAATGGACACACCTCATGATGATGACAACCACAACAACAACATTTTCAGGGGCAACAACAATCAAAGGAATGGAAGATTCAACAACAAAGGAAAAAGGAATGTTGTCGCTACTCAACATGGAAATCTTTGACATCCCAAAAGGTCAAGAAACTCTAGGTATGATGAATCTAATGTTGTCGATAACAAGAAAAAATAATTTTATCTTATATCTGCCCTCTCTACTACCCGTCCTCCGGATACCTTGGGAAATTAGTTGATAGTGGTGCCTCAAGGAACTTCACTGGGTATAAGGAAGCTCTTTCAAATCTGATAAAAATGATACAAATTTGGAAATCGTTCTTGTGGCCAATGCCACCTATCCCATGAAGGGAGTTGATAATTTTACTCTTCAATTGAATCAAGGTAACACCATTCATCTACAAGAAGTTCTATATGTACCTGATCTAAACAAGAACTTAGTATCTATCTCGGCGATGGAAGACAAAGGATTCAAGGTGGAATTCACTGATGCAAAGGTACATGTTTGGAAAAGAAATTTCAAAGAATCATTTACTCTTGGATTCAGGGCTATTAGCCTATATCAAGTTGGAGGAAGCCCATTGGGAGCTATGTCTTGCGACATGTCTCTTCAATCCAATTTATGGCACCAGAGGTTTTCTCATCTACATTATAAGGCTCTACCCGATGTGAGGAAGATGATGACAAGTATGTCCAAATTCAAAGTAGAACATGAAGGTGTTTATCAGGGATGTGCTAAATGAAAACATACAAGGGGAAACTCCCCTCAGGTGATAGAAAGGCTACCGACATTTGCAATTGGTTCATTCTGATCTATCTGGTATGATGCCCATGAAATATGATATTTATATTATGCTATCTTTATGGATGATTTGTCTCTCAAGACTTGGATATATTTCTTGAAGAATAAGGATGAAGAATTCTCATTGCTCCATTCTTTCAAAGCCTTGGCTGAAATTCAAACTGTGAAGAATATCAAAATATTGAGGACCGAGAATGGAATCAAATATGAATCAAATGAGTTCAATGACTATTGTAGAGAAGTTGGCATTAAGAGGGAGACTACTACCGTATATACTCCTGAGAAAAATCGTGTTGCTGAAAGGAAGAACCATTCTATTATAGAAGCCACTTGTGTCATGGTTCATGATCAAAGCCTTCCGAACTTCATATGGGTGAAAGATGCCAAGAACGTTGTGTACTTTCAAAATAGATCCTCATCAAGAATTGGACTCCAAAAATCCAAAAGAAATTTCACCTGTAAGAAACCTGATACTTCTCACTTTAGAATATTCGGTAGTCCCATATATTTTCATGTGGCGAAAGAAAAAAGAAGCAAATTGGATGCATCTGGGAAGAAAGGAACATTTATGGGCTACAGTGAAACTCCAAAGGAATATAGAATCTATGAGCCTAGTCAAAGAGAAGTGGATATAATTCATGATGTCACCTTTGATGAAGATGCTACCCTTGGAAAGATTAGTAGCCTTTCTATTCCAAGGAAGGACAAAGAAGAAAATTTAGGAAAGCGGGGAGAATCACAAGATTAGCCAATGCCCAATGTTGAAGGAATAATGGGTCCCCTTGATCCACCTCCTCATGAGTCCTCCTCAAAATTGAGACCCTCATGGTTTAGGGAAACTCTCAAAGATGTTGAGAAATATGTTTCTCTAAGAGGGACATTTTGTGAAAGTAAGAAGCCAAACAGGTACCAAGGGTAGTTAACTGCCACGAGCACCATTGTCCAATATAAGTCTTGCACATTCAAAGAAGCTATGAAGAACCAAGTTTGGAAGGATGTTATTAGTGAAGAGTATGAATCAATTATTAAGAATGATGTCTACGATGTGGTCCCTAGACCCAAGGATAAATCTCTTGTCACCTTGAAATGGCTTTACAAGATTAAGCATGGAGCTGATGGAAGTGCTGAAAAGTTCAAGGCCAATATTTTTGGTCAAGGCTTCTCTCAAAAGTAAGGTGTGAACTACGATGAGATATTTTCACCTGTTGCCTAATTTACCACCATCTGGTTGATTATAGCCCTTGCTGCTACACAAGGATGGAATCAACACTAGATAGATTTCAAGACTGCCTTCTTGCATGGTTCAATTAAGGAGGAATTCTATTTATTACAACCTAAGGGATTTAAAGTTCAAGATTATCATACACATGTATGCAGGTTGATGAAAGACCTCTATGGGTTGAAGCAAGCTCCCTCAGCTTGGTATGAGAGGATAGAAAACTATCTGATGACGCTGGGTTTTACAAGAAGTGAAGCTGATCCAAACCTTTACTTTAAGGTTGAGAATGATAAAGTTCTCATCTAGGTACTTATGTGGATGATCTCTTTCTAACAGGTGCAAACCCTCTTATTCATCAATGTAAGAGGGAGTTGGCTTTTGAGTTTGAAATGAAGGACCTAGGACTAATGCATTATTTCCTAGGGTTGGAGGTCTAGAAAAATCCAGGTGATGTTTTTCTTTCTCAAGGAAAATACATTGTGAAGCTACTTGGAAGATTTAGGATAGTGGACTTCAAGTCCATGATTACTCCAATGGAACTTAACTTCAAGAAGTTATGTGGAAGTGTTGTTGGGCCTGATTTGGTAAATTATTCTGAGCATGGTCAAATCGTGGGGGCCCTAATGTTCTTAGTGAACTCCCGTTCAGAAATATGTTTTGTAGTGAATACATTTAGTCATTTTATGGTTGAGCCTCATCACATACATTGGATTACTACCAAGAATCTCTTGAGATATCTCCAGGGCATAATCACCTATGGATTGAGATACATTGCTAAGAATGTGAGGCTCCATGGTTATTCTAATGTTGATTGGCCTAGCAGTGTGGTGGATCATAAAATCACATTGGGATGTTACTTCTCTCTAGGTTCTGCTTCGATATCCTGGATGAGTAGGACGTAGAAGTCAATTTCTTTGAGCACCATTGAGGCTGAATATATTGCTGCTAGTATGGCCTCCTATGAAGTTGTTTGGTTGAGAAAGATCTTTAGTGAGATGTTTGGACATGTGCTAGATACCACTGTGATATTCTGCGACAACCAAAATGGGATTCGTCTTTCTGAGAATCTTGTGTTTCATGACCACTCCAAGCATATTGATATTAGGTACCACTTTATCCGGGATATGGTACATACGAGAGCCATAAGGCTCTGTCATATTTGGATTGATGATTAGGTTGCAAGTATTCGTATGAAGCCCTTGGGGAAGGTCAAATTCTTAACCTTCTGTGAACTACTTGGAGTCATGGACAAACCCTCTTATAAGGGTTCCATTTGATTTGGATATTGAGCTCTGGGAACATTGGGGGGCTTGGGGTACTTCTTGGAGTGATGAATGGCCATAAGGTGAGTGGTTCACCTTCCCTTGTGATACCCCATTATGGTTGATATATGCATAGGATGAGTCGTTCACCTTCTCATATGGCATATCAGTAGGATGAGTGGTTCACCTTCTCCTGCCGATACATCCTACCCATGCAGCCTAGGACTCATGGGAAGTGCCTCTAATATGGATAATGAGTAGGGAAATGAGGATAAGGACCATAGTACTATTGATGGACGCATCATGTAGTACCGTACTCCTTATGCTGGGATGTTCGATATTGCTCTAGGATCAATGGAGACTGACTTCGGGTCAGTGGAGAGTAGTATGATAGACTCTGGATTATTGGACACTGACTTCAGGTTAGTGGAGAATTGTATGACACATTATCGATCATTTCTTCTTCATTATTTCTTCATGGCTTAGAAGAGTAGACAAGAGTAGAGCAAAGTATAATAGGGATTCCAAAGATGGTACAGATTGTCACGTGGTTTGGTAGGTGGAGTTCTTCCTAGTGGAGAGGGAGTGTTAAATTTGGAAACTAGGCCAATCTCCACCATAAACAACTCATATGATGCTTTTGATATTTTTATTAGATTCCTCTTTCCGAGAGGTATAGGATTGATCTAAAGATAATCTCATTCTGACATGTACAAATGGAATTATGGATTTATTTCATTTATGGACAAATTGTCAAGGTCGACCAACAATCTAATGAAGGCTCAGAAGCCCAAAAGACACGTCTATTCATCCTCAACGTTGCATATAAATAGAAGGAGCATCTACCTCATTTAGACACTCATCCCTCACACATATATCTCTCATTTGATTGGGTCATACACATTTTTGGCCAGTCTCTCTCTCTAGACTTGCAAAGGACAAGCCTGTAATTTTTTGTTTTGGGCGTTGACCAAATTGTAGGAGGGTTTGACTAACGTTGAACAAGATTTAGTTGACCAAGTTTGACTACATTTTCCTTAGGGAATATTTTGTTTGGGCATGCCACTTTTTTGGGCATAGAAATCGAGGCAACCTAAGTTGTTTGACTAATGTTGACCGCAGGAAAGTTGGTCATAGGTTTGACCTTTGTGTTCACTGAGTTGGACTGATGTTTTCAAGGCTACTTTTAGGTTGATTTGGATTGTTGTTGGAGGCCAAGTTGACTAGATTTTACTGAGTTGATTTGGAGGAAACATTTTGCACATTGACCGACATTGGATTTCTGGTTAGGGATTCCTGTGACTACAGTTTGAGTGGAAAAATTTGAATTTAATTGGGCAAGTGAATTTTGTATATTCTACTCTCTCTCTCTCTTTGTGTTGAAATTTTGAAAAATAATAAGAAGAATTACTCAAATTGTTTTTCCCACATTGGGTTTTGTCCCTAACATGCATCACATCTTGTGTTCTCTTGTCTTGGCTTGTCTTCTATTATTTTTATTTATGTTCTATTTGCATTTACCACCATGTTAATGTGATTGCTAATTTAGAAATTGATATTGGGCTAATAAGAAAAAATGAAGCATGGAACATACAATTTCTATCTAAAATTAACAATATCGCCAGTGTGGAAGAGTGATCCTGCATTATTGAGAGGAGGAGAGGTTATTCCTTCATACACTATTATGTGCCTTTGGAATTAGTTTGATCGCCTTTAGTTTTCTCCTTTCCATTATTTACTTGATTGTATTGGAAGGGGAAAAAACCATCAAATTATAATATTGATTCAAGTAATGAAGATCCTAAAACAAATTTGGGTGTCATGGTTATACTTAAAACTTTCTATCTAGATGGATCACATTTTCCATTTAGACATCATTGACCTTAAATAGATTAGACCCAAGCAAAGAATAGGGACCAAAAATTAACCAAGTGTTGATGGATGTCACAAAGTGCTTTAAAAATTTCACCACATCAGTCAAAACCAGGTGAGGCACTTCCAAAGAGGGTCTTTTTTGCATAGACTGAAAAAAATAGACAAAGAAAGGAAAGGAAAGACATGACATAAACCAAAGAAAGACAAAAAAAATGGGTAGGGGAAGAAATATGTACATAGCTAGAAACAAAACCCTAGGGTGCTATTGAAAATAATGTTTAAGATCTTGGCTATTCACTGGAAGAGAGTCCATCTTCCCATCTAAGGATTGGATATGGTGAGTATGGTGGCCAAGCTTGTCATGAAAAACAAATGGTCCAATCCATAGGGATTGAAATTTGGCGTGCTTACCTTTCTCTTCATGGGATTTATCCCATTTCAATACTAGTTCTCCACACTGAACTCCTTGTTCCTCATGAATTTATTATTAAACCAACACTTGACATGGTTGTGTTGCATAACAAACTTTTCTTTTTCATTCCACCTTTCTTCCTCTAACTTAAGAAGGGTGTCCACCCTACTTTGAAGCACAAGACATGGTTTACTTTGATATTCCCAAGAGAGTTGAAGGGATGGGAGGTATATGTTCAAAGAAAGGATAGCTTCTTTTCCATACACGAGGAAGTAAGAGGAGGTTTTCAGAAAGGGTTTTGGTGTGACATGGGCAACCCATAAATCATTCACCAATGTATTATGCTAGTTCCTTTGCTATAGTAAACAATTTTCTTTATGACACAAATTAAATTCTTATTGGTAGACTCAACTAAACTATTTAGTTGAGGGTAGTATTATATGAGGGATTTAAAACGATTCCATTTTATAATGAAAAATAATAAATTCTTAGAGATGAAAAGTAGGTTTCATTATAAAAAACAAGTGATGTAGGAATTTCAAACTTGGTAATAGTACTCCGCTAAAGGAAGTGGGTGTCTTCTTTCTCATTCACTTATTTAAATGGAATAACTTCATCTCATTGAGTAAAGTAATTCATAGTAGTTAATATATCTTAGTGTTTCTTTGAGGAATGTAGAAATTTTCTATTTCACTAATAATATCCATTCCCCATTGTTGAAAAGGTTGTCAATAGCATTGGCATGCAATGGGGCGGATGAAGTTTTTCCTCGACCATCACATATTTGACATATGAAACACTTACGGGTGTAGGCATGTGCATCCATTGATAATGTGGGCCAATAATAACCAACCTACATGAATTTATGAGGATTAGTTTCACTTGCGTTGTGTCCACCCACTATCCCATCGTGAAGGTCATTCAATACCCTTTCTGAGTTTTGTGGCTCCAAGAATCTAAGCAATACATAATTTTGATGCTTCTAAAAAAGTGAACCATGTACAATATGATGAGATAAGGCTTTAAGTCAAATTTTCCTATTATGTTTGACTGATAAGTGTGAGGGAAAGGTGTTGTGCTCTAGACACTAGCATATATTAGTGTACAAAGACATGGTTTCAGTTACAGGGGTAGCTTCCTCAATATTGTACAATTTTATTTCATGTTCCCATTCGTAAGAATCCTCTTCTCGAAAATTAACTACTTTTGCTGCAAGCCGTAGAGTACCATCAGATTTATTGTATGAACTATCTTGAATTCTAGATCATGTTCTTGAAGGGTCATCATCTAGTTCTCTTTCTCTCACCCAACTATTGTTGGAAAAAGAACAATCTAACTGCTAGGTGAGGTACAAAGATGATAGGATGAATTCAGATCCTTGTAATACAATGCTCATAAATGATATGGGACATTGATTTCCTTAATTATCCTTCCGAGTAAGAATGACTGCAAGAGACGTGTCAGAAGAAAAAGTATACAACAATAAATCCTTGTTAATGTTTAGAATATATAATGTTAAGGAATCAACAATCACTTACTTAATTTGGGTGAAGGAATCTTCCTTCCTTTGGTCCTACCTATAAACTACATCCTTACTAATAATATCTTGTAATGGCTTAACAATTGGTGCATAATACGAGATGAACTTATGAAGGAAGTTGATTTTACCCAAGAAGGATTACATGGTTTTCTTATTCATGAGAAAGGGAATCTTAGCAATAGCCTTGACCCACTCTTGGTCAACTTTAATTCTGCTCTTAGATATGATGTGTCCCAACAGGTTTCCCTAGGCACTCCAAGTATGCTCTTATTTGAATTTAAGGATATACCATATCTCTAACACCACTCAAAGATTCATCTTAAATGTTGAATGTGATACGACCTTCTCTTAGAAAATACTGTAACATAATCCAAGTACACAACCACACTTTGTCCAATCAAACCATGAAACACAATGTCCATACCTACTAAAAAGTAGCACCAACATTTATGAGCCCAAAAGGCATCTTCTTAAATGTGAATGTACTCTATTTAGTCTTGAAATTAGTTTTAAATCTATCGAGTTCCACTACTAGAACTTGAATGTATCCAGAAAATATGTCTAACAATAAGAACATTGCTGACCTAGATACTATCTGAAGCGTATGCTCCATAGATGGCACATGATAAATATCCTTAACTGAAGCTTGATTTAGGTTGTGGAAGTGAATATATAAACATATCTCTCCAGAATGATTTCTAATAGGAACAAAATTTGAGACCCAGGTAGAATGATAAACTTTGAATATGATTCGAGCATCCAGTAGTTTTCTCAGTTATTTCTAAATGAGGGTTTCAATCATGGGATGAAGTTTTCTTAACTTTTGTTGGAATTTATTTACCCTTTTCTTGATGGGTATCACATGCCATATAATTCATGTATCACAGGTCTTCAAATCATCATACATCCACATGAACACATCTTGGTATTGTTTAAAAAGACATAAAAAAAAAATTGTCACTCTTTGGGAGAACTACACGTACTAAGATTCACATATTTAAGATCTTCTTTGGTACCCAAATTAACTTGTTTGTGTGATAGTTTAGAACTATGGGACTTAGCATTGGTTTGTCCTTTAAAGTAGTTTTAAGGATCATAAATATTCTCTAAAGATACCACATCCTTAGGCACGGGGTTCCCTTTATGTGCTTAAGTTGACTCCTACAATTCATTCTCATGCTCATGCTCATCTATTATCACATATTTAGACATGTAAGAACTAGTGATAAAATCCAGTATGCATTGGTCATCATTGAAAACATGAAAACTAGTAACATTATTGGGCATAGATGACTTATAGATAATCTTAATTGAAAACTATCTCTTAATGGTAATATACTAGCAACAATGTTAGCTAATGTGTCTACGGATGCATTGTGAACTATAGGAACATAATTAATATTAAAATCTTGAAAGAGAGAAATATGATGCCATTCCTCTTGCTGGTATTTTTTTAGATTAGGTGACACATAATGAATAGTATCTTGTACCTATCGTGTGATAATCTCTCAGTCACCTATTACCTTAAGCACTTCCACTTTAAGGTTGATGGTATTCTTTTGTACCAAAATGAGTGCTTCGTATTCAACACTATTGTTTGTGCACTCAAATTCCAATGAACATGAGATGAAATACTTGTTCTTTTGTGAGTCGATCAAAATACAACTAGCTCTATAACCCTCTTGTGTTTTCAAACCATCAAAGTACGAAGTCCAATTGTTAGCAGCAATAGGGTTAGTTCCTACACTAATACTATTTACATCTATATTACAAAAATCACTAGCACTAGTTGGATTGTAAGGAATGAGTTCCAACTATGTATTTGGTGGTACAAGGGATGACTACATAATATAACATTCATGATCAACTTCTTAGACTTTTTTTTTGAAGATTACTTTTACATAGCTAATAGGCTCATTAGGAGCTTCAAGCGTCGTAATGGTATGCTTCATGAAAGGTACACTCTCAACTTAATAATGATTATTCTTGCCCTTATAAGGAAGCCACAAATGCGACTAGTTAGTAGCAAAGTATCCTTGCAACTTGCTAGACAAATCTCCACTTAAAAACATTACATAAGCTTCCAAAATGTCCATAATGATGATACTAATACATTGGTGAACTCTATAATTAGATGATAGATGAATTATAAAATTGTTAAGTTCACCAATTACCTGTACTAAATATCTATATAATCGTATGATTCTAGCATTAATCTTTTCCCATTTAGAATTGATTTTATTTGCAATAGTAAAGGAATGAAATTTTTAGAAGAACTAGAATCACATAGGCAATTATGAACATTATAATTAAAAATTTCAAAATTTAAAAGAAAACGGGGGTAACTAGATCTAGAATTTACATTAGGTGCATTAGCAATCGATTTGAGAATAGTAGGAGACTTGTTGGAAGACGCTTGACAAGTAGAAACCGTTCTACTGGACAGAGGTTGAGATGTAAGTTCTTTGATGATTAACTCCTAGCTTAAATATGGAAATATTAGCTTGATCTTTCTTCATATCTTTAACATAGTAATCTATATCTTCATTTTGGGTAGGATGTATTGAAGTGGTATGTGATGTGACTTTGTCTGATCCCTTAAGAGTGATATAACTGTTCTTATTGGTTATGAAAGAATTATTCTGAAACTCTGCATTTCCATATATGATTAGAATGCTCTGAGCATGATTATTAGGAGACAAAATCTCTCTTCACAATTACTTTCTAACATCTTTCCCAGGAATTGGTCCATTTCTCCTCAAATTATATTTCTTGGTAGGTTGTTGAAGAGGAGCATCAGCCGCTAGGGGCTCACCAACACCTTCTCAATGATTGTTTAGGATAAGTTCGAAAGTGAAAATTGAATCACCGTCACTTGTGTTTTCCTCTATCAAGGCTACTTCTTCCGTCTCTTGAGTTTGCTCTTAATACTTTTCAACTTACAAACTTTCCATAAAATTTGCAACCACAACATTCATGTTATCTTTCCATTGTGGGAATGCTTTCTCTAAATGTACTTCCTAAATAAAAGAACAATAGTTATCCATGCACAAGTTCTCAACATTAAATAAAACATTAGATCCCTATATAGACTTATCTAATTGATTCATGTTCTTCTTAAAAAATGTCTTAAAAGAATTTTGTAGGTTTTAACCCTATACAAAAATTACCTGCATATGAATTCTAAAAAAAGAAAATAAACAATGCGAGAGCATAACAAATAAAACACATATACACAGAGATTTCCCACTGGATCCCAAAACCGAGACTACCAGCTTGATTTTTCATTATGTTCCTTTCAATGTTACAATGCATATTTATACATGTCAAAGCATCCAATACCAGGGGCCGAAAACCATAGGTAGGTTCGCCCAACATAATATAGGGTCCAAAAGAAATTTTCCCAGGGCACTGCCCCAGACCCCGTAGAGGGGGGCTACCTAGCCCCCTCAAACCCCCCGGACAGGGGGGGGCTGCTGCCCCCCCACTGTGCAATCAATGCAACGAAGGGGGTCTCCACCCCCCCACTAACCCCCCAGTTCACTACGTAGGTTAGTCGTGGAAAGAATATAACACAACTCAACAATCTCCCACTTGTTGTTTTCTTTCCACAAGGGGCCACAAGAGAGTTTAGTCATTTTTCCAGCCCTAAAACGTAGGTTAGTCTTGGAAAGAATATAACACAACTCAACAAAATTTTAATAGTAGACATCACAATTGACTTCCTTTTGAGTTAGAATACTTCATTGGTTAAAAAATTCAAAGATTTAGTCAAGTTGTCCATGTCAAAAGGATATTTCTCTTTAGTTTTAGTGGAAGAGGCTTGGGAATTTTTACTAGTTTCTTTGGAGTCCTTTGAATAATAATAATATTTAGTGATTGAATCATGTGGTTGCACATCAATGGGGAATTTTTTCAAAATACATGTAAATCTTTGATTAAAATGTTTAACCTTTTATTTATCCCCCATCTTAGTGCTTTTGAGTTCTTCAAGTGACATGGATAGAGTTTTATCAATAGAAATATTTTCTAATAATAATCATTTAAAATCCCTCCAATTATGGACCGAATTAAGTGGAAGGCTATGATACCAAACTAAGTCTCTACCTTTAACAGTGTAAGGAAACAATGTATAAGAAACATTGTCAAAACGTAACTCTAAAATCTGCAAATGTAGGTAGAAATTATCAATTTGAACTTCAACTTTTTCTTTCTTATCAGGATGTGTTGTAGCAGCTACAACAACCCTTGAAAATTTTGCCTTAGCCTTGTTTTGGAGCCTCTCTCCCTTCACAACAACTTGCCTTGCTTTGTCAAGTTCAAAAGCTTCAGTGTATTTCTTGCACAAAGGCAGCATGTCAGTCACAGCTTGATCCATTCCCCTCACAAGATGTTCTCCCAGACTTGGTCTAGTTGTAGGCTGAGCAACTTCCCCTTGAAAACTGTGCATTTTTTGAGGGAAACCAACCTTCCCTCCAAGAATTGCGTAATCCTCTCTGACCGCCTGCTGGGCTCCAAGATTGCGCAATCCGGCCAGCCAAACCTCCAAGTAGGATTTTCACAAATTTTCCTAGCAGCAGGCTGTTCAGCCTAGAATTTTTGCAAATCTAGGCAACAGTTAGATGTTCTACCCATAAATTACACAAATCTCCTCAGCAGCGAGCCGAGTTCCCAGCCAGAAATGCGCATTTTTCTCCAACAGTCGAGCAGTCTCTTACATGTGTAGCTGATCTGACTGGTTCCCTCCGGGGCTGAGCAAAAAAAACTTGCATGCATGTGCTCCTTCTCCCAAGGCATCATGCAAAGGAACCCCTTGTTACTGGGATCTATGTTTAGAAGTTGGAGGTTACATGCAAGGAGCAATTCAGAAACCTCCCACCAAGTGTCACTTCCCCTAGATTTTTGGCATGCGCATCACAACCTCGATGTTATCAAAGCTCATCAACTAGACACTAGAGAGCTCATTCCTCACATCAACCTTGCAGCTTTGACATCCTACATCACATCTAGGAGCAATCGTCACATTCAGCTCAACTGTTTTGGGGTAAGCCTACTTCCCATGCCGTGTGCTGCATTTCTGTCGCTTTTTGTATTTTCACTTGTGGAAGTACCGTTTTCTTAATTTCTTTGAATGCTTGCTGTCATTTACATATATACTAGCTTGTCCTAGTTGCGTTTCAGTTTTCATTGCTATCTCACTATTATCGCATGCATCAAACTATTTTGCACGGACGTTCGTTCAACCAACGAACTGCCTCACCCACATGCCTGTTGATATGTTTGTTGAATATTTCATTCATGTTTTGCATGCAATGTTAATAAATTATGCTATCATTTAGTGTTGTCATGCGTTCAGTGACTTACTTGCTTTAAGTTTCTCGTCGGCGAGTCGGGACAACCTTGGCCCATGATCTTCCTTCACCAAGGCAGCATTGTGTAATCTGGGAAAGAAAGGCTCACCTTCCTCTCCAAATTTTCACATTCTTGCCTAGCACTAGCCTCTAGGACTATTTTGCACATTTCTAGAGGACAATGGCTGCTTGGCCTAAGAAATTGCAAAAATCTATCCCTAGGCCAGCAGTCCTTCCCAGCTGGATTTGCGCACTGCATAATACCAATAGTTAGCATCCAGACTGGATTGTGCATTGCATAGGTCCAACAGTTAGTCAGTCTCCTAGCAGGCCAGATTGTACCTTGTGCAATCTTCGTAGTCAGTCTCCCAACCTCCCAGTCGAAATTGCGCAACCTTCATGATCATTCGCTAAGGTATGTTGCAAGTCAGTTCTCATGTTCATTTTGGTTTCGACTAATAGATTGTTGGCTATAAGTGTTACCATGTCTCCAGGTATTGCAGGTGTTCATCTACCTCTCAATAGTACAGGTACAATGGTTTCTAGGAGATCAGAGACGAATACACTATTCAAAGCACACTTGGGCATGCATTCGATCAAGTGTCCATGGACTTTCCTACCCACGAAGAAATCAAGTTGTTTATAGACAAGGACATCAAGATATGACAGTAGCAGCATCACATCGAGCAGCATCATGAACAACAGTTGAAGACAACATACCAAATGCAAAGAATGGAACATGAGGTTTGTTGACAACATGAAGGTGGAACAAGGTTGCAAACTCAAGCATGTCCATTGATGATGAAAGCAACCTTGGAGACTTTGGCTATGAAGTGACGGTTCAACATGAAGATCTAGTGAAAGATGGAACAAAGTAGGAGTTGCATGTGCTGAAGCAGCAACCCAGGAAGAACATGAAGATGCACAGACAAATGAATGAGTTGCAACAGGAACAGGAACAATAGTGGGTAGAACATGCACTCATTGATGAAACTGCACCCATACTAGCTAAGGATCCATTCTAGAAGTTGAGACAAAGTAGACATGGTGAGTAGTGTTGTGGATCACATGCAAGGGATTTAGCATCAAGCTTGTCGTTGAGTGCACGCATGCAATCCAACCCATTCAACACACTCACCAAGGCGAAGACAAGAAGCAAGTCCAACTGGGGTTGAACATGTACTTTAGGAAGTTGATGCGCATGACCACCAGCACACCCCTCAAAATCAACACAGACATTATGCATCAGTGCATTGTCGGTTCAATCGTACATAAGAAGACTATGCACATGTTACTGGGGGATTTGGATGAAGGGGCTGAACCAATGCATCAATTATAATGGAGGCAAGAGTTCGCTTTAGCAAGATGTTACCAGGAGGTGCATGCACACCATCATGGACAACGAAGCTTGGCATTAGCTCACCACCTTCACCATCACAAGCATGTCAAAGAGTTGGCCTCATCACAACGTACTGAGTGTCAGTGATGTCTTACAAGGCTTGCTCTAGCCATATTGTCTCACATGAGTACATGTGCATTGTAATGTTGAGTCATGTCAAGTGTAAGTCAAGTGTCAATGGTTGGATGTAACAGTCATAGAGTAGGTGAAGAGTCATGAGGGTAGCTGAACTATCACAAAGGGGAATGTCAAGGGTCAGCCCACCCTTTGCTATAAATATTCCCTCATAACTCATTATATAGGCTTTGGTTAGCCAAGCTTCTATTAAGAATATTTTGAAGAGGTCTTGGAGAGTATTGTAATGCACCTTGGCTTCTCCACTGCACGGAGCTAGTACATCTCTTTGGAGGATCAGGCAGATGTGGCTATAACGTTCCACTATTGGGGCTAGCAAGTTTACATGGATGTATTGTATGATTGTGACTTACACTTCTTTATATAATAAGAGCCAACACATTTTCATGCATATGTTGTTATTGTAGTTTGACTTCTCTGGTTACTTTAATGATATGTGTTGTTTAACTTACGTAATTGTGTACGAACTAATTCACATGCAATTATATGAATCTTGTTGTTAATGTGTTTCATATGTTGTTAATGTTGTCACCATCCATGTCGACTTCTCTGCTGGACATTAGACAACACTTTCACTTGAACCTTGCTATAACAATTGTCACACTTGTCTCGGACTAATCCGTGACTGTTATACGTGTTATCTCTCCTTGTATGATTTGTCTATGACATCAGAGTGGACTGCACCACCGGAAGTTGTGCATTTCCTTTGTGTTGTGTGTTCGTAGCTGAGTTGGGACTGATCCCTTTCAACTTGAAACTCACATTCACATCCTTCCCCCTTCGAAGTGTTGGAACCTCTCATACACCTTCCTTGACTCACTACATCAGTCACACCCTTGCTACTGATAGGGTTATTCTACTTGCCTCTGTGCAACACCACCATCAAAGCATTGCCTTACACCCACTGTTGGGACTCCTACACCAAAGGGTCTGAGGTCTAATTCGGACTTCTTACCGAGGAGATCCCCTTGACATGTTGGTAGGTCCAGCACTGTCAACATTTCTGGAACTAGAAGGATGGCCTGATGACAAGCTGTGTCATGTCATCCATTTTTGAACCTTTGCATATCTTTCATGGAGTATTGCAATCTTCTTCCCTTGAGGTGTTTTTCGAATCATGAGGATGTCTCCATCTTGGGGAAGCTTTTTTATTTCTTTCCCACTCACACGCATGATGGTGAAGGCAAATGGGCCTGGCCTGAGAACTTATATAACTTTTTTTTCATGATTTATGAGGAAGATGAGTTTTCTGATGAACAATCTGGTTTGTTGCTTGCATACACACTTCAGGAATCTCCATTTCGTTGGGTGTTTAGCCTACTGGCTGACATCGTGCACTGATTTGAGCACTTCTATGATCTCATTGAAGACACGTTCTATCATTTTGATCTAAAGTATCTTGACTAGAAACTATTACAACAATGGAGGGCTCTGCATGAATCCGTTATCAATTTTTGGCGGCGCTTCTGTGACTTGCAGTTTCAAGCTCCGAAGAGCTAGATGAAATTTTCTTATCTTTGCAACCAATTCGAGTATTGCCTTAAGAAATCTGCCTGTCCAAAGAGGAAGCTTGATATCAAGCCTCGCTCAAAATTATTCATTAATGGAACTACACAATCTCATGTGGGAGAGGGCATTGTCTCAACTGACTATTGCCTCCCTCTAATTCTGTAGCTCCACCACTGCCCAGTGATGTTGAGGATCATGCTCACACACCTGTTCATATTTCACACTCTCCCAACATCACTCCACTCGATTTTCACATAGAATTTGGTTGTGAGTCCTTCAATTCCTCATATGCATTCTTTTCTATGACCTTAGTCTTTGCACTTGGGCATTCCTCTAGATGATGTTGTCTTGTGTTCATCCTTTCCAAATTCTTCACTTGTTGTGAATGAGGAACAACCCACTGATGGAGTTGGTGTTGCACAACCAACATGCATTGTCATTCATGAATAGTATGAGTGGGATCTTGAGCATAAACACTCGATGAAGGATGACTCCCTTCCGTCTGAGCCCCCTCCATTCTTTCCTAACATCGTTGGTGAACTTGCCATCCATGATTTCGCATGTATGTCTTCATCCATGGATGCACCCATTTTTGATCTTTCGCAGGACACACGGTATGTTAACCCATCATCCATCAATGGGGAGGACCAATCATTCACTGGAAATCCACTTGATATTCCATCTTTTTGTTCTGGAAACGTAGAGGGTGAACATCCTTCCTCCTCATCTACCCCTCTGTGTGATTCATCAAGCCATGAGGATGCTGACTAACATCCTGAATTTTATGATCTTGTTGTCGTGATCTTTTCACCTCATCATTCGATCACGATGTTGATTCACTCATTGTTAATCCGTCTAAGCCACTGGTCTATGAGGATCCATCTGTCAATGAAGTCAAAACTTCATAGATTGTCGAGGCACTTTAGCTTGAGCTGATAGTTATGTCAGGACCTCAGTTTCCTAAGGTTGGTTTCGCTTTCGATCAGGAATTTTTTCAAACACCCAAGGCTCCTCATCACTCATCTGTATGCATTGAAGATCCTTCTCACTCATAGATCACACTTTCTCCACTTGAACTGCATGCTCCCATTGCTCATGCATTGGAGGAGTCTTACATTGCAAGCACTTGTGCGCAACAAAAGTTATCTTTATTTCTTCGTTTGCTTGCATGTCCTAGTCAAGAGTCTGCTTGTGCTTCAAAGTTGCACGAAGTGTCACACAACACCATGATAAGTCCATGGACTACCTTTCATACACATGCACTCAATTATGTCCCTTGGGCACTTTGAAACACAAAGTGTGGTTGTCTTCATTGTTATATATTTTTATTTTGTTGGTTCGCACCATTGGGTTTCTCATGGACCAAGCCTTCACCAACATGGGTCTACCAATGGGCGATGGTTGCATTGGAAGTATAACTTCATGTGATAAGGCCCATGTACTATTAGTGTAGGAGTAGGAGTAGTGTTTTCTTTCAGTTTTTTGCTTGCATGCTTGTTTGCTTAATTTCTTTGTCTACTTGTTTGTTTGCTTGCTTTCTTGTTTACTTGCTTTGCTTTCATTTTTTCTTTTGCACTTGCTCTTGATTGGTTGATTGTTAGTTCATTTGCTTATTTTGTTGATAGATTAGTTTTGCATGAAACCATATATGACTCTTGAAGAAGGCTGGGTAAAGTACAAGATGGATTGTACAACTATCACTACTTGGTTATTTTTCATCTTGCCTCTATATGATGATCTTGTTACTTTTATTCCATGATACATCGAAGGAAAATACATACTATTCAAAGTGAATCTTGGTGTAAACACAAAGCTTGCACACTAACTAGTGTCACTTCCTCTAGTTGATTGTTTTTGGGTTAACCCTTGTCAGCTGAGTCATGTAGAGTAAGGTAAGGGGGAAACCTTAACATGCACGTCAAAGATACAATAAACTATGTCTCTACTGGAACAACTTCATGTGCTCTCAATAATTCGAGATGCCTCTTCTGCCTCTGAAATGAATGTGCTATGCACAGCGAAAAAAGAAAAAAGAATAAGGTGAAAGAAGAAAAAGGATTCTTGCACAAAGAGGTGATGCAAGTAACTCCGCCGGGGTACTGACCAGGCTCGATGGCAGCAAAGCCATGCTTGTGTTCCTATGTGACTCCACCGGAGTACTGTCTAGGCCTACTGGTAGTGGAGCAACACCAGAGATGAAACTAAGACTCTGACGACTATACTGCTTATGCACCTATATACCCCTCAACCCTAATCGAAACAACTGCGTTGCCTTGACTTGGAATGTGCGTCAACTGACCAAGGGTTTGGCAGATGCTACATCTTACAATCAAGTTAGTGTGAAACCAAGATGAGCTAAAAACTAAATAATACTTCCGGAGGTCTTAGAATTCTTTTCACAAATAAGGTCCATTCAAAGAGATGGAGTTCTACTAGTGTGTCACCAAGTGTTGTAGCGGATACAACACCCCTCCCAAATTTTGCGTTAGCCTCATTTTGGAGCCTCCCTTCCTTCAGAGTAGCTTGCATTGCTTCGTCAAGTTCACAAGCTTCAATGTCTATCTTGCACAAAGGTAGCCTATTGGTCACAGCTTGATCCATTCCCCTCATAGGCTGTTCACCCAGACTTGGTCTAGCTATAGGCTGAGCAATTTCCCTTTGAAAATTGTGAATGGAGGAAAACCAACCTTCCCTCCAAGAATTGCGCAATCCTCTATGTTAGCCTGCTGGGCTCCAGGATTGCTCAATCCCACCAGCCAACCCTCTTAGTAGGATTTTTCGCAAATCTGGGCAACAGTTAACTACTTTGCCTATAAATTACGCAAATCTCCTAGGCAGCCAACCTAGCTCCCAGCTAGAAACATTTTTCTCCAGCAGTTGAGTAGTCTCTTACATGTGAAGATGAGTTGACTGGTTCCCTCCAGGACTAAGCAAAACAAACTTGTATGCATGGGCTGCTTCTCCCAAGGTAACATGCAAAGGCATCCCTTGTTTTAGGGATCTATGTTTAGCAGTTGGAGGTTACATGCAAGGGGCAATTCCAAAACCTCCCACCAAGTGTTGCTTCCCCTAGATTCATGGCATGCGTGTCACAACCTCGATGTTATAAAAAATAATCAACCTGACGCTGTATAGCTCATTCCTCACATCATCCTTACAGTTTTAACACCACATCACATATAGAAGCAATTGGTGCATTCAGCTCGGCTTTTTTGGGGTAAGCCCACTTCCCATGCCTTGGGCTACATTTCTGTCACTTTTTGTGTTTTTTCTGGTGGGAGTACTGTTTTCTTGATTTCTTTGAATGATTGCTTTCGTTTCGCATATATACTAGCTTGTCCTAGCTCTGTTTCGATTTTCGTTGCTATCTCACTGCTGTTGCATGCATGAAACTATTTTGCAAGGATATTCGCCCAACCGGTGAACTGCCTCACCCACATGCATGTTGATTTGTTTGCTAAATATTTCATTCATGTTTTGCATGCACTGTTAAACACTTTTTCTATCACTTAGTGTTGCCATGCATTCACCAAATTACTTGCTTTTAGTTTCCCATTAGCGAGTTGAGCCAACCTTGGCCCGAGATTTGGCTTCACCAAGGTTGCATTGCGCAATCTGGGAAAGGAAAGCTCACCTTCCTATCTAGATTTGCACATTCATACCCAACACTAGCCTCATGGACTCTTTTGTGCATTTATAGAATACACTGGCTGCATGGCCCAAGAAATTGCACAAATCTATCCCTAGGCTAGCAGTCCTTCCAAGCTAGAATTGTGCATTGTGCAATCCCAATAGTCAGTAGCCAGATTGGACTATGCATTGCATAGTTACAGCAGTCATTCAGTCTCCCAGTAGCCCAAACTGTGCCTTTTGCTACCTTGGCAATCAGTCTCCCAACCTCCCAGCTGAAATTACGCAACCTCCATGATCATTCACACAGGTATGTTGCAAGTCAGTTATCATGTTCATTTTGGTTTTCAACTAACATATTGTTTTCCATTATTGTTTCCACGTCTCCAGGTATCCCACGTGTTCATCTTCCTCTTAGTAGTATAGGTACAATGGTTTCCAGGAGAGTAGAAATGAAGACACCATTCAGACACACTTGGGGATGCAATCGATCAAGTGTCCATGGACTTGCCTACCCACAAAGACATCAAGTTGTTCATAGACAAGGACATAAAGATATGAAAGAAACAACATCACAACAAGTAGCATCATGAGCAAAAGCTGAGGACAACATATCAAATTCAACAAATACAAGAGGAGGGTTGTTGACAACATAGAGATGAAACAAGTTTGCAAGCTCAAGCAGGTCCATTGATGATAAAAACAACCTTAGAGAATCCAACTGTGAAGTGACAGTGCAACATGAAGATCGTGCGAAGGATGGAACAAAGTAAGAGTTGCATGTGTTGAAGCAGAAAATTAGGAAGAACATGAAGTTGCATAGACATACGAATAAGTTGCAACACAAACAAGAATAGCAGTGGGTGCAACATGCACTCACTGATGAAACTGCACCCGTACTAGTTAAGGATCGATCCCAACAGCTGACACAAAGTAGACACGGTGAGCAGTGTTATGGATTTCATGCAAGGGATTCAGTAGCATGCATGTTGTTGAGCACACGTGTGCTTTCCAGCCCATTCAATGCTCTCACCAAGGTGAAGACAAGAAGCAAGTCCAACTGGGGTTGAACACTTACTTCGACAAGTTGACATGCATGACCACTAGCACACACTTGAAGATCAACATGGGCACTATGCATCAGTGTGTTTTCGGTTCAACTGTACATAAGAAGACCATGCACATGTTAGCATGTTAAATCTTCAACAAGTAAGTTCATCCACTTGATGAGATGCTTTGAAATTGATCGATTTCGTAGTTGTCAACTTCTCAGTTCTGTAAATGCTCCAGGTTTCAATATGATTTTTCCTTCCTTGTCAAGTTCTGGAAATATTGTTGGAATTGGGATATTCAAAAACTTTTGAATGAGTTCCCACCCTACTTCGCCATTCTTCCATTCATACCTTCCTTGGTTTATCAAATTTGGTTGGATAATTATACCAACCTCTACCATTTCTGCAACCATATGTTCAATTTCACTCCTTTGGGAATATGGATATCTATAAGGCTTGACGTTTGGAGGAACACATCCTAGAATAAAATGAATAGCATGATCATGATCATGAATACATGGGAGACGTTTGGGAGTCTCAAATACCTTGGAATGATTGTCCAAGACTTTTTGGAGATTTGGAGAAATACATGATTTCGATGTGCGAACAGTTAGCGAACATAATTGTGCAATTACACCTTGTTGTTCTTTCTTTAGAAGCTTTGTCATTCTGTCAAAGTTGATTATCTTTCCTGGTTTCCCTGTGATACCCCTTAATTCAACTTCCTTTCCTTCCGAATTTTTTTTTCATAAAACGTTCTTGAAAATTAAAAGCTATTGTACCCAAGGATTGTAGCCATTGGACTCTTAGTACAACATCAACACCACCCATTAGAACGGAAAACATTGGGCTATTCAATACATGTTCTCCCATGGATAGCTTGATATTATGGCACCTTCCAGAGAAATTTATGGTTCCTCCACTTACAACCGTCGCTTGACACTCTGGTGCTAGATCTAGGAAGCAATTCAAGTCCTTGGCGATATTACAATTAATAAAATTATGGGTACTACCCGAATCAATCAACACTATTACCTTTTTCTTGTTGATATGTCCTTATATGTTTATAGTTTGAGGAGTGGTAATTCCGAAGAATGCACTACAAGGTATGGTCGGATTCATTTATTATTTCTCTAGGGTTGGTGCTTGGTGAGTATCCTTTTCTTTTGATGTTTCTTAATACTTTTCTTCCTAATATTTACTGTTTGAACCTTCTTCTTCTTGATATGTCCTTCTATCTTGAGAGTTTGGGGAGTGGTAATTTCTTACAATGCTTTACTAGATATGGTCAGATTCATTTCTTGATGCTCGATGTGATCTTTCACTTCTTGAACATTTTTCTTCTTGATATGTCCTTCTATCTTGATAGTTTGAGGAGTGGTAATTCTGGCCAATGCATTACAGGTATGGGTTGATCATTCTTCTTTCTCAAGTTGATCTTTCACTTTTGAACCTTTTTCTTCTTCATGTGTCATTCTATCTTGAGAGTTGAGGAGTGGTAATTCTGCATTCTTTACAAGATTATTGTCTGAATGCTTTCTCTTTCTCTGGGGTGGGTCCTAGTTATATCCTCTCTTTTGATGTTTCTGATCCTTTTCTTCCTCCTCTTCATACTCTATGTAAAATAATTTCTTCTTAGCACACTTATGACCTTTAGTGCATTTTCTATCACAATTGTAACAAAGCCCTTTTTCTCTTTTTTCTTCCAATTATTGTGGTGTAACCCTTGTAGGTTGTGGAAGGCTAGGAGAAACAACTTCCATCTTTATAGTTGTGACGGGTAGACTTCCTTGTTTCCATAATTTTACTTTCCACTATGTAACAAAGCCCTTTTACTCTTTGCAATTGTTGTGGTGTTTCGCTAAAGAAGGTGTTGCTCTTTGTATCCTCATAATGTGTTATCATTTCCTCCATGAAAATTGACCATGTAACAAGTTGTTTACAAGAACAAAACCCTTTATACCATAAAAATTGATCTGGTTTTAAATATGAATATGCAATACATACCTTTTGTAAGAGTGGTACACCATGTAGATCAAACTATTTCTCCATCTGAAGTATCCAATTTACCAGATCCTTGCCATCAAACTTCCTCATCTTGCTTTTTCTTGATTTTAGGAGCTCAATCTTGGAAAAACTGTAACTCTGTACTTTCAGATGTTTAAGTTCTGAAATTTCGACCGGTAGTATCCCTCTGCGTCCTCTTTCCAATGCCACTAGTTTGATCCAAAGTGGATTCTCAAAGGAAGAGTTATGTCAAATCTCCCACAGTGACTTGATTATAGACTAGTTCAGTAGAGAAAACTTGTACAACATGCCACGTGTCACTGTTTGGATCTCTGGATCTACAAAATATACACAAGAAACTACAATCTGTCCTCTTTCTATACCTTCTTATGAAATTTCAATCCGATGCTAAGAGAGAAAGCTATGATGATTTTCCCCAGGTCACGTGTTTGGAATGTAATTCCGGAATCTGCAAAAACACCAACTTCCTCAGATCATATCTCTGCAAATATAGCACGAAAAATCAGAAATTCGGATCTAAGGTTTAGTGCGATTTTGACTCAAATGTGTTTTGTTCACTTCTGAAACGTCGTAGAAAAAAGTTATAGTGAAAATGCCACGATGACCTATTTGGAGTAGTGAAACCCTAGAATCCAAAGCTCTGATACCAAACGTTATGAAACTAGCTCACAAAATGATAGAAAAGATAGATCAATGCCTTAAAATTCAGCCTCTTCGAGGGGGCAACCTCCTTTACATTACAAAAGTGAACAATTATCAGATGATAGAAATGACAAGTACATATATTTAATTAAATTTGGACTTAAACCATGGATCTAGAATTAAAAAATAAGTAAAAAACTCAATTCTAGTGATGTCCTTGTAATAAAAAATTTCCCATTTTAATGAAATATGTGTGAAGACCTCCTTTCTATATATAAGAGTCTAAGGGGTCATAATATAATCAGAGTTGACATAACAATAATAATGTAAGGGAACAATAATAACGATAGTGGGCTTCTATGGGGCACAATAATAACAATATGGGGACTACATGGGTACAACAATATAATAAGGGGGTTGTATTGATAACAACAAGGGGTTACACTAGTAGTAGAGGGGCCTAAAAAATTATTGTAGATCTATCCTCTCTGGAAATATCTAGAAAGGAGATGAGGTTCAACTTCACTTCCATAGAATCTGATATATGTGAATAATTATTTGACAAATTAGTTTCCTATTTCTTATAAGTCCTCTTTAAGGCCTTCACTAAACCTAGGAAGGTTTTCTCCAGACAAAATATGATGGAAATGAATCATCTCACAATTACAGATGTCGTAAAAGTAAAATTTTAAGTTACTTTCCCACAAAATTGGGGCGTAATTCTGAATAGGGAGTTACTTCTCGACTGGGTAATTCCATTTCATCAGAGGAAACATAACAAAAACAATTATTATATCGATAATGTACACTGACATCCAAAAGAGGTGATCATGTCCTCAAGCATACAATGGAAAACATAAGGGAATCTATTATATTATGAGAAATAATTTCGGCCCAATTGAAATGCTTTGAATCATTGAGTAGGTTACGTGTTAAAGTCATCCATTTCAATTTGCAGTGCTCAATGTCTCGCTCCATATAGACATGACAACATTTTGACAAGGAACCTAATTGGTATTTTGAAAATGATGATTGAATATTATTTTGATTGATTAATTTTGGAGCCTTCTCTATCTTCTCATAACCAATGTTTGACAATTTTGCCATTATTTCCTTCATACTTCCTGAGCACTGCACTATTGAATTTATTAAGAAACTAGGTGTTCAAGGGGATTTCAGGAGGACTAAGCTTGTAAATTGTTTAGAGTACATGCAATTCAAAGATGCTATATCATTTTTATTGTAGTCTAGTATACTTTGGGTGGGAAAATCCAGATGTCGCATGGCCCATGAAACCATGTCCTAATAAGGAAGTGTTTTGGCTCTAGCAACAACTTTGTGTAGTTTTGTACCTCTATTTTTTTCAAATTGATTGTTTTTTTCCTTAGTTGAAGTTTCCGAATTTAACCAACTTCTATCCTTAAAGAAATTATGTATTTCTTCCCACTTCATCATACCTTCCATTCACATTTTGAAGGTGGTTTTGGATATGAGAGATGTGTTTACATTGCAGAACTATGTTTCAGGATTTTCTGTTCCCTTTAGGCATTCTTTGATGTGTTGTATGGCTTACTTTGACGTCGTGGATTTACCTTTCTTTCGCATCTTGTTTGGTGAAGATGAGTGAAAATAAATTCAACTTTGTATGAGATATATGAATTAACTGATGGAATTGTGTATGGCATTGTATGTTTACCAGAAATGAGGACAATTACAGTGAATTTCAGCTAAATTGTTTGTAACGAGGGACAAGTTTTAGAGAACTACTGTAAACAGAGTGTGGAGAAGAGAGTGAAAAATAGGGAGCGAAAGCAATAAAGTTGCTATAGTTTCTTGAGGTCCTTGGGATTTCCAACAATAAATTTGCATGAGATGTGTTACCTAATCATTCAAGTGACGAGATGTTTCAACCACTTGCATCCAAAAATTGAGGTGAGGTTCCAAGGTGGGAATTGGGGGAATGTTTTTTTTTTTTAAATGGTTGCTTCCTATTTCGGTGTTTGTTTTAAACAAATAAGTAGGGAAATGTGAAAGATAATTATGGTTGGAATGCATACCTATATATAATTTATTCCTATTTGAAGCACAAGGAAATTGGGTAGTTAGAAGTCATAATGTTGACCTTCAGTGTGTTGGGGATATGAGGGAGGTCAACAATCAGGAGGTCGGGTGTGGAGAATAACAAAGTACAAATTTTTTGGGTGTTCTCTCGTGTGGAATTGTTGTTGGGAGTTGGAAGGTCCAATATATGACAAGCATTATTTTTGGAAATAGAAAGGTCCCCATGCCCAACCTTGGAAAGGGGTGCCATTTGGCATGTTCAAAGGTTGAGATAATCTTGATATAATGCATAACGCAACAGATAACACAAGGCCATTGCACTGCATAGTCGGGTTGAAAGGGAAGTCAAGAGTTAGGAGGATGGAATACAAGGAAGTCGAGAGTCGGGAGGTCAGGGTGGGAGAATTTTCTTCTGTTGCGTTACATTGCCCAACCTCTAACCATGCGACTTGCCTCCGACGTCCAAAGGTATGTCCTTGGAAAAGGTCCAACATCTAACCTTTGACCTACAAAAGGTGTGGCGAGTCAGCTGATTGGAAGTCGAGATGTTCTTCATATATTATATATTATAGTGGACAGCGGGAGCCCAATGTGGAGCATAGTTAGGTTAAGAGAGAGGCCGGGAGGTTGGGAAAAGAGGTAAGTCGGGAGGTCGGTATGAGAGGGAAGTCAAGAGTCGAGAGGTTGGGGCGTGTGATTCTAGTTTCGTTTTGTTGCAGTATGTGGCATGACACTGGTTAAGACGGGAGTCAGAACGTCGAGAACGTCAGAGTTGTTATATGAAATAAAAAGGTTTGACCTCCGACTTACATGTAAATATAAATAATTTTTTTCTTAAATTTGAATTTTATAATAATAATAATAATAATAATAATGAATCTTGACTAGATCACCTATTACATTAGGTGAGATTGAAGGACTTGAGAGCAGAACCTGAGGATTGAAGTTGAAGCTAGGGTTTTGCATTATGGTTCCATGGCGGGAAACACAGGGGGAGCGTCGCTCCCTCCTATAGGCAGGTAGTCATAGAATGAGGCAAGGAAGCAGTTGGAAGAAACGAACCATAGGGTCACGAAGGGAATCAATAGGAAACAAGTAAAGAAATGGAGAAGGGAGGCAGTAGCGGAAAAATGACTTCCATAAATACTAAGGGAGTCCGCAAACCTAAATCGAGCATCATACCTCGGGTCATATTGAGTGATCCAGAGATTCAAGTGCACAGGGACCATATGAAAGAACATGCGATTATCACAAGTTCATGGTGTTATGGCCAACGGAAAGGAAATTACACATATGGATTAGAAGCCATTGGAAGCCAAAGGGAGAAATACATTTACATATGGGTTCTAAGGGGTTCTTGACGGTGGTGTTCGTGAACCTAGAGGACAAAGACAAAGTATCTGAAGAGGGGCCATATTTCTATGTTGCAGCAGGACTCTACATGTGACCATGGATGATGAAGTTTGTCCCGGAATGTGAAACGTTTTCATATGTACCAGTTTGGATCAGACTATACTCACTACCTCTGGATTACTCGCTACCAGAATCTTTGAAAACCATAGGAAACAAGCTGGGGAATTTTTTGAAGATATCAGAGGCAACTCTTAAAGGTAAATATACCTCCTTTTCCCGGATATGTGTAGAAATGGCTCTATCTGGAGCTCTTTCGGAAGCAATAATTTTAGAAGTATACGATGAAGATTGGGCGAAAACGGTGGACTATGAGCACATACCTTTTAGGTGCCGGAAATGTCATGAACATGGCCATCTGTTTTGAGAGTACCCAAAAAACAATATGGAAGGCAATGGGAAAACCTCGTTGAATAGAGATCACGAGGGTTTTACCAAGGTTGGGGCCAAAGGGAAAGGGAGTAAACAACCACACAAGGAAAGCAGTGAAGATAGAAATATAAGACATAATAGTTTCAAAATCCTAGAGGAAGTAGAGAAGAATGTGGAGATAGTCCAGGATAGGGAAAACACATCTAAGGAGCAGGAAACAGAAGTTGAAATGGAGGATATCATAGTAAACAATCAACAGAAGGAGGATATACCAAGCGACATGGAGATCAGTAAGGACTATGAGATGACTCCAAGTGAGGCAGGAACAGAGGACCATGAACTACAGGAGATTCTAGATAGGGAACATATGGATCTAGAATTACTTCTAGAACAAGGCAGGAACAAAGGAATGGACTCCTTGCCAAAAGAAGACTATGATCGAGTTTAGCGACTCTTTCTATGGAGGGCACAATTGAAGAGAACTGGTGTCAAGAGAAACCATGAAAGCTAGGAGTAGAGTGGGGTCAAAATGATGGAGAACTTATAGCCACAATCTTCAAAGAACTCAAGAAGGAAACGAGGAAGGAAATGATAGAATGAACTACTAAATGAATGTGGAAGACTATTGACTAACCTTTCTTAATGAAGCTCACAACTTGGAACATTAGAGGCTTAGGTAGTAGAAGGAAACAAAGGAATCTAAGTAACAAAATAAAAGAAGAAAAACCAGATATGATCTTCATTCAGGAGACCAAATGTTCAATGGAGAAAATAAGAGAAATTCATAGTAAATGGTTAATCAAGTATGAGTATTTAGAGCTCAAGGCAAATAAATCGGCAGGTGGGATTCTTACGCTATGGGATCCACAAAAATTTGGAATCTTGGATGCTACTATCTATCTTTGGTGTGCAGTCCTGTAGGTGATAAAGAGATATACATGATAACAAATGTTTATGGACCTCAGAAGAAAGTAGATAAACTCAAGCTTCTTACCTCCCTAGAAGATCTAAGAGCACGGTATCCCAATATGCCTTGGATAGTTGCAGGTGATTTCAATATGATAAGATCTCTGTCGGAAAAAAAGGAGTCACAAGACAACTATGCAGAGACTCTAAAGCCTTCCAAAATTTCATCATGAACATGGGACTAGTGGACACCGAGACTATAAATGGAACCTTCACGTGGAATAACCAAAGGTGAAGGGCTTCTCAAGTGGCTTCAAAACTTGATAGATTTATTGTTTCTGAGGATCTCCTCATAACAGGACCGACCATCACAGCATCCATTCTACCCTTTAGGGGTTCAGATCATTGGCCAGTTCAGCTAAAAGCTACCTTTATGGGCACTCCGAGGAACATGCCCTTCAAATTCAAGAATGCCTGGCTCTCACACCCGAAACTCACCAGTAACATTGACAAATGGTGGAAAGAGAATATGAATATTCAGGGTACTAAGATGTACATGCTCTAGCAGAGATTGAAATATATTAAATCCAAACTTAAAGCTTGGAACAAAAAGGAATTTGGCGATATCCTTAGGGGTAGAATTGAGACTGAACAGAAACTCCAGAATATCAATCAGATCAATATCATAGAGGGCTTCAATGAAGAGAGGCAAAAGCTAACCAACTCTTTGTAGGAAGAATGGGAGGAGCGATGCCTATAAGAGGAAACTTTCTGGAGACAGAAATCCAAGATTCAATGGATCAAAGAGGGAGAAAGAAACACTAAATTCTTCCACAAGTCCACTATGGCCCACAGGGCACATAACAGAATCACAAAGATCAAGGATTCTCAAGGTGTTGAACTTGTCTCCCACAAGGACATGGAATCAAATCTAGTACAACACTTCTATAATATTGCAAAGGAGTCAATGGAGGATAGATCTAGGTTCATTAATAAGTTCACCCAGTATATTCCCAAGTTGGTCACTAGAGAGGACAACCATAATCTCAATAGGCTAGTCTCAGAAGAGGAGGTTAGTGAAATGATCAAGGAAATGCAAAGTGTAAAAGCACCAGGCCCGGGTGGATTCAATGTTGATTTCTTCAAAGCTTGCTAGGATACAATCAAATAGGACATCCTCGAGGTTGTGGAGGACTCAAGAAAATACAAAAAGGTTCTGAAAGCATTAAATGCATCCTTCATAGATTTAAACCCCAAAAAGGAAAATGCTATGACCCTAGATGGATTTAGACCCATAGCCTTATGTAATGTGGTGTATAAAATCATCTCCAAAGTGATAGCCAATAGACTCAAGCCCCTACTACCTTCCCTCATCTCGGAAGAGCAAACAGGATATGTTGAGGGATGACAAATTCTTAACAACATCATCCAAGCACATGAGGTGGTACACTCTCTCAAAAGCAACAAGCAAGCATGCATGATTATTTAGTTGGACATTGCGAAAGCCTATGAAAAACTCAGCTGGTCTTATATTACAGTTACTCTAAAAGCATATGGTTTTGACCAGAATTGGATAAGATGGGTTATGGCACTAATCACCATAACCAGTTTTTCCATTCTGCCCAATGGAGCTCCTTCAAATACCTTCACACCTTCCAAAGGGCTTAGACAAGGCAATCCACTCTCCCCTTTCCTCTTTGTCCTCATGATGGAAGGGTTAGGTATGGCAATCAAAATGGAAAATGATAAAGGTCGAATTCAAGGGATCAAGCTCACCCCAGATGGAGAGGCTAATACTCATCAACAATTGTGGATGATACTATGCTGCAGGGCATACCCACAGTCAGGGAAGCAAGGGAAATCAAAGATATCTTAACCGACTTTGCTATGGCAGCAGGTACAGAGGTAAGCCTAATCAAGTCCAAAGTTTTTTTCTTTAACACTAATATTGCTATACAAAGAAACATTACCAGGATTCTTGGTTTGCAAAGGGAACAATTGCATTCCAAATATTATGGCATTCCTCTTACTAATAAACCTCTCAGCAAGAAAGTATGGGAACCAATTTTAAATAAAATTCAGGACAAAACCAGAAAATGGACATGCAAATCCTTAAACATAGCAGAACGACTCGTGCTCACACAGGCAGTCTTGCAAGCCATTCCCATTTTCATGTTTGCAGCTATCCCTGCTCCTCAAGGTATTAAGCAGCAAATAAGGAACATTCAAAGGGACTTTCTGTGGGGTAGAGGGGAAGAGAAAAAAGGTGGGCTTTAGTTGCTTGGGAAAAGCTCCGTAAGCCCAAAAGCCATGGTGGCCTAGGGCTGCATGATCTGGAAACTCATTAAATTTTTAGGAGCTAAGATTTGGTGGCAATGGATCAAGGAGCTGAATGCCCCTTGGGCCAAGCTTTGGAAACAGAAGCACGCTAAGAACTAGTAGGAAAAGGATCTTATTAGAATGATAGGACAAATCAGAGGCTCACACATATGGAACCTTGCTTGGGAAAACAAAAGCATTGTTCACCAGCATTGTTTTTGGGAAATCCGAGTAGGGAATCGAGCTTGATTCTAGGAGGATAGCTAGAAACAAGAACCAATCCTTAACAAGATTGACCTGGCAGCCGTCAAAAGAGACATAGACAACAATGGCCTATTATTAGTAAAAGATTTCTGGGATCAAGAAAGGAACAATGAAAAATGGAGGAAGTGGAAGAAACTAAGTTATAGTGAGGAGAGTCCTTTGAAGGCCATGATAGAGGCTCTTACCCTGGAATTAAAGCACAGACAGATTCCGGTTTCCTCCTCACATGACCAATTAAGATGGGGGAAGAATAACGAAGGTAACTTTAACCTCAAAGAGGTAAAACAAGCAATCACAGGATTAAAATTTGTAAATGCTAATAAAGCCTCGAAGGAGCTTTGGCAAACTCCTCACTCGATGAAAATAAAGTTATTTATATGGCTTGTGAAGCAAAGAAAGATCCTAACTTGGGAAAACTTCCTCAAGAAAGGCTTCAGTGGCCCTTCCAAATGTCCCTATGCGGCTCACATGAGGAAACGATTGAACACTTGCTCAACCTTTGTTCTTTTTCTGCTAAGGTGTGGCATTGGGTGGCCTCAAGCTTCAGACAAACTAACACCATTCCCATTTTCATGTTTGCAGCTATCCCTACTCCTCAAGGTATTAAGCAGAAGATAAGGAACATTCAAAGGGACTTTCTGTGGGGTAGAGGGGAAGAGAAAAAAAGTGGGCTTTAGTTTCCTGGGAAAAGCTTTGTAAGCCCAAAAGCCATGGTGGCTTGGGGCTGCATGATCCGGAAACTCTCATTAAAGTTTCGGGAGCTAAGATTTGGTGGCGATGGATCAAGGAGCTGAATGCCCCCTGGGCCAAGCTTTGGAAATAGAAGTATGCCAAGCACTAGTAGGAAAATGATCTTATTAGAATGACAGGACAAACCAGAGGCTCACACATATGGAACCTTGCTTGGGAGAACAAAATCATTGTTCACCAGCATTGTTTTTGGGAAATCTAAGCAGGGCATCGAGCTCGATTCTGCGAGGAAAGCTGGAAACAGAACCCATCCTTAACAGGATTGACCTGGAAACCCTCAAAAGTGACACAGACAACAAAGGCCTATTATTGGTAAAAGATTTCTGGGATCAAGAAAGGAACAATGAAAAATGGAGGAAGTGGAAGAAACTAAGTTACAGTGAGGAGAGTCCTTTGAAGGCCATGGCAGAGGCTCTCACCATGGAATTAAAGCACAAAATGATTTTTATTTGCTCCTCACATGACCAATTAAGATGGGGGAAGGATAACGAAGGTAACTATAACCTCAAAGAGGCAAAACAAGCAATCACATGATTCAACTTTGTAAATGTTGATAAAGTCTGGAAGGAGCTTTGGCAAACTCCTCACTCGATGAAAATAAAGTTATTTATCTGGCTTGTGCACCAAAAAAAGATCCTAACTTGGGAAAACCTCCTCAAGAAAGGCTTCAGTGGCCCTTCCAAATGTCATCTATGCGGCTCACATGAGGAAACGATTGAACACTTGCTCAATCTCTGTTCTTTTTCTGCTAAGGTGTGGCACTAGGTGGCCTCAAGCTTCAGACAAACTGACAGGGACAGTCTCAACATATCCAACAATCTGAAAAACTAGAGGAAGCACTTCTCAGAGAATGAGATCATCAATAAAGCCTGGATGCTAGTACCAGGCTTTCTCATTTGGAATGTTTAGAAAGAACACAATAGGTGGATCTTCATAAATAAAGCTAGTGAGCCACAACACATAATCAATCAAATTATAAAACAACTTAAAGAAACAGTTAAAATCCTTTTGAGGTCAATTCCCACGAATCCTCCTCTGCCTCAGGAGGAGATTATTATTCTTAATTCGGGTTTTCAATCCATCAATCCTCAAGGAATAAGGAAGGAAGTGAGAACAATTAACATAGGGGCCAGTAGATGGCAACCCCCTCCTCAGGGCTTCTTCAAAGTAAAGATTGATGGAGCTTCTAAGGGAAATCAGGGGGAAGCTGGCTTTAGGGGTGCTATAAGAGATCCTCAAGGGCACAAAAAATATATCTTCCATGGCCACTTGGAAAAGGGTACCAATAACATGGCTGAACTTCTGGCACTAGATCAATGCTTGGAGATCCCGGTGGACAAAAATTTATAGAACGTTATCATTGAAGTAGATTCGGATTTGATCATCAGAGCAACTAAGAAGATTCACAATGGAACTTCGCCATATAAAGTGTCAAAGCCTTGGAAGCTGCTTTAGGTTTTTCACCGTATCCACTCTCACTTGCAGACCCTTAAAACAATTAGATTTGTTCATGTTAGAAGGAAGGCAAGTATGCTTGCCGATCGGTTGGCCAACGAAGGTGTGGCCAATAAGGACAGGGATTCTCAGCATGCATGGGAGTTGTTACCTGAAGGGAAACTGCAAGAGGATTATTTCATCCTGGCAGCCAAAGATTGGGATTTAAGGATGAACAACACTAATCAAAGGGATTAGGGAGACATGAGTGAGGTTGATATCACCTAATTCATCCATGATTTTGGGATATGGTTGCTCTCCACAACTTTGTTCACTTTCGGATGAATGATGAAGGTTTCACGTTAGGCAGTGACACAAAACAGATTGCTTGGGTGTGTTTGGCTTAGTGGGTTCTGTTCGTGACTTGAGGCGGAAGGCTCAGCAAGGTCTGCGAGAATGTTCTGGCATTTATGTGAAACCTCAAACACAATACCATAAGTGGTATTTCCCATAGGACTTAGATGGTATCTAGTATTTTAGTAGGCGCATGCGATTCCACTTAGTGGGTAACATGTGGCATTGAGAGGTGAGAGAAAACCACTCTCATCGTGTGGTTAAGCTCTGCACTTTTCGTCCGTGCGATATCCCCGGTGACTATTGGATCGGGATTTTGTATTCTACAGCTGAGATGGAGTGGGCTTATTGCCTTAGGGCTTCGGACCTGTTTCTGTTTTTTGGACCCAATTTAGAGTTGATGTTGGGTCCATTTTGCAAGGGGTTGTGGGGTCTATGGTGGGTCCCTGTATGGACCCCAGGCTTTCTGTGAAACCATGGACACAAAACCCCAAAACCTTATTTGGTATATTGCGTGGGACATGGCTGGTATCTGGTTTTGTGGAAGATGCTTGCGATTCCAGTTAGGGGATAACACGTGGCAACGAGAGGTGAGAGAAAATTGCTCTCATTGCGTGGTTAACCTCCGTGCTTCTCATCCGCGCGATATCCCCATTGGTCATTGGATCAGGACTTTGCATTCAACGACTGGGATTGGTTGTGCTGGTTGCCTGATTGTGGGCCCCTTTGTGGATTCCTTTTTCTTGTGGCCCGTTGGATGGGGAGGAGGTTTTCAATGGCGAGGATTGGTTCCTGCCTGTTGCTTGAGTGTCTCGAACCCGTTTGTTTAGTGGACTTTTCATTGTTGCCATCGGGTTCGTCTAGTGGATGTAGTGGGCACCACTTTGTGCTGTTTGTAAGAATCTTGTAAGCTTCAATCACTGATTTTTCGCCCCTGTTGTCTGGGACACTCTATATATTATGTAATTTGATTAGATTAATAGAAAGTTCGTCTCTTACTTATCAATAATAATAATAATAATAATAAATAATATTTTAGTTTATCTTTTAAATTTATGTTTTATATATTGCAAATTATTATTATTTTCTTTTTCCGATTGTTTTTACCTTGCAATTTTTTTCCAAGTGAGAGGAATTTACTTTTTATTCAGAGAATTTTTTATATTTATTTTGAAATTCGAAATATTTGCTTTTTTTTTCTCCCATGTTGAGAATTTATAAACAAATCTATAATAAATATATTTATACTATATAAAATGTAATGTAAATTATAATATATTTATATATATTTTTATATTAAATTCAAAGGTATAATTATGTCTACATTTATGAAAATATATTTTAATATTATATAATGTAATATAATAATAATCAAATTATAATAATTAATTTTATTTTGTGTAATTTTATATTTTAATTTTTAATAATTAATCTAAAATTTAACGAATAATAATAATATATATTGCTACTAGCATTTTTAAGCACATTACTAAATTTTAGACTGTGATTCATATGACGAACCATCTTTATTAATAAATTAATTTACGGTACTATTTAATAATAAATATTAATAAAATAAATTAACAATAAATAATATAATTTTATCTTTATATAACCTAATATCATCAAATAATTTTTTTTTCAAATAAACCAATTTTGTTTTTATATAACGATATCATTACATATCTAAATCTCAACCTAATATCATCCATTATTTTTTTTTTTCAAATAAATAAATGGATAAAAGATCCAAAACCCAATTACAAGCCCAATTTTCTATCGTTGAAATGCTCTTTCTCCCGCTCCTTTTTTAATTTACTTTAATTTTAAAAATAAATATATCTGAGTCTTCTTAATTTACATTATTTCTGAATTAAATCTATCGAGCTTTCTTAATTTACATTATTTCGGAATTAAATATATTAAGTCGTCTATGAGTGTATGGTCTTCTAACACATCTCATCCCCAATTGGAAAAGGCTCCAACGTGCAAAATCCGCGATAAACGGTAACGGTTATGGTGAAGGCGTCACGTGGCTCTATTCGCTGCCGACCTATCTCAATATAGATTCTCTAGTCGTCCCAAATGTTCCCCACCTCTATATATTGCAAAATTTACCTTTGATCGCCCGTATTCCATTCAGCTGTGGTGAATTCAAGTGAGGGACAGGATCTTCCTTGGCTTATTTTTACGGGGTTGGTTTTCTTGCGGCCTTCATTGTTTCTCTGACTTTCAGCGGATAGAGAGCCCTTTTTATTTGAAGTCTTGGACAATTCTGATGTTCAGCTTACAACTATTCTGCTTTAAGGTCGCATTTTCATTGCCAGGCCCCCTCATGCCTTTTCTCTCACTTTGTCATTGTTATTTAGATGCCATATTTTTTGTCAGTTGGGCTTACTCCTGATGTCGCTTATTTTGTGTTATTTCAGAAAGGGCGAATGTTGTGATGGAAGCAAAAGGTGGGAGGAAGAAGTTTAATAGTAATTATTCGCAATACGAAACTCCCTTGGGATACAAGACTGAAGACGTTCGACCTCGCGGTGGCATCCAGAAATTCCGCATTGCTGCTTACTCCAACGTACGTTTTCTTTCTATGCTACGTATTGATCGATGGCCGCTTTTTGTTTTAGGAAACCATGAATTCATTTAGCTGCAATTGTAGATAGTATGCATCTTCATTATCAAATACTGTTACTGTTACTGTACAGAATCTCACATCTGGTTTTGGTTTGCATTTCTGTGCAGTGCGTCCGAGAGCCATCCTAATATTTTCAGAGTAACAACTGTGCACTTAGGATTTAGAATTAGATCGCTAGGAGGAGGTCCTTGTTTTGTATTTCATCTCTGCTGCAATTCAAAATGGATATATCTTGTGAAGAAGTGGTTGCTGGCCCGATGACTGCAATTGGTTTCGAAGGATTTGAAAAGCGATTAGAGATTGAGTTTTTTGCATCTTCATTTTTTACTGAATCAGAGGGCAGGGGCCTAAGGGCACTCACTCGAACCCAATTGGATGAAATGCTCAACGCAGCCGAATGCAAAATAGTTTCTGAGCTCTCTAATGAACATTTCGATTCATATCTCTTGTCAGAGTCGAGTCTCTTTGTTTACCCATTCAAGCTTATCCTCAAAACCTGCGGGACAACCAAACTGCTGCTTTCCATCCCTCCCATATTAAGCAATGCAACCAGCCTGTCTCTCTCTGTAAAAAATGTTAAATACACTCGTGGAACATTCATCCATCCCGGAGCACAGCCATTTCCTCACCGGAGCTTTTCTGAGGAAGTGTCATATCTGGATAAGTACTTTGGAGCTCTTGGATCTGGTGGAATGGCTTATGTTATGGGAAATTCCGCAACGTTTTACAACTGGCATATCTACTCCGCTTCTTCTGATGATTTCGCATCGGAAGGTGGTCCGTCTTCTCCAGTTTTTACATTGGAGATGTGCATGACTCAGCTTGACCGCAACTGTGCTTCCCTGTTTTACAAGCATCATTGTAATTCTGCGGCAGAAATGACACTTAATTCCGGTATATCGAAAATTCTTCCTCAGGCGAAAGTCTGTGATTTTGAATTTGATCCTTGCGGTTACTCCATGAATTCTATTGAAGGACCTGCTTTATCTACAATTCATGTAACTCCGGAAGATGGTTTCAGTTATGCAAGTTTTGAAGCCATGGGTTATGATCATAAGGATTGTGATCTGCAAGCATTGGTGGAGAGGGTGTTAAGTTGTTTCAAGCCTATGGTATTCTCTATTGCAGTTCATGTCAATGCTGGCGCTTGTCAATCTTCATGGACCAAACCAATTTGTCCGCAGGGGTATACTTGTGAAATGATAGCTCAACAGGAGCTTACAAAGAAGGGTAGTGTTATATATTGCACTTACAGAATTTGCAATGCTGAGTCTAAATTGTCTTCTGTTACCCGGGAAGAGGAACGTGAAGGAAATGATTATTTGCGAGTGAAAAAGAAGGCAAAGAAGCATATTGAGTGCGATGCCCTGAAAGATTGATACACACATCAAGCTTCTTTCCGAGTGGGCTTTATATTGTTGTACCGTTTGCTTCACGATGGATCTATTTTGTTCTATGTTATCACTTTGTTAGTGCAATTTATTGTTCTCTGCGTTGGGAGAGGGTTGTAGCGTCGTACGTTCTCATTTCAAGCAAGTACTTGGGTACTAATTTGTTCAATAAAGGAATGAATTACAGTCAAACAAACATGCATAATATTGTTGCTATGTACTGGAATTATCATCAATGATCACTTTTTTTTTTGTTTGTTTGTTATAACTGGTCATTCGAATCTCTTCATCTTGCTATTTTCTCGTGTTGTATATTTTGTACATAATTTAGTTTTATGTAGAGACTGTATAGTTCCCATTCTTTATCTCATTGGATTTAATGTAAAATTACGAGGTTAATAATTTTGGAAAATATGGTATGAATCACAGTAATGCGTATTGCATATATGAACAATTCTGTTACGGTGTCTTGGAATTGATTGTCCATTGCTATATCTGCATTTCGTTGTTTCTCTGAGTGCCGATATCCTGCAGTTGATTGGTATGCCTATATTTTGTAATTTCAGTAGGTCATATGATAATCAATACAATGGCCATGTTTGTAGTGGCAATTATAGAGGATTCTAAGTTTTTCGATTCAATTATATGTACATAATTTTAATTCACCTTTGCTTCACGATCTCATCAGTTTTGTTGTGTCATCACTCTGTTAGTGCAATATATTGTTCTCTGCGTGGGGGAGGGTTGTAGCGTCGTACGTTCTCATTTCAACAAAAGATTTGGGTGCCAATTTGTTCAACAAAGGAATGAATTACAGTCAAGCAAACATGCATAATATTGTTTCTACGAACTGGAATTGTCATCTATGATCACTTTTTTATAACTGGTCATTGGAACATGGTCTACATCTTGCTTTTCTGCATGTTGTATATTTTTACATAATTTAGTTTTATGTACAGACCGTACAGTTCCCTGTCTTTATATCATCGGTTTTAATGTGAAATTAGGAGGTTAGTAATTTTGAAAAAATTGGTATGAATCATAATAATGCATATTGCATCATATAAATATGAACAATTCTGTTATGGTGTGTTGGAATTCTGTGTGTGCAGGATGTAGGCTTCTAACTGCTCATCTCTATATTTGAATATTGTAATTTCAGCCTGTTGTAATCAATAGCGATGAGAAGAGGATTAACTGAAATATATAACGAGTTTTAAGTTGTTTACTAACGTGCAAAGAGAGCACGTTAGTAAACTCTTAGAAAAGAGAGCAACAACAGCCGTTAACTCTCACATGTTTGGAAAGGCATTGTCGCCCCAACAACATTTTTTTCTAAAACAATAACGTGTGTTATCTGCATAGCTTCATCACTCATTTGTCTTGTCAACTCTTAGAAAAGAGAGCAACAACAGCCGTTAACTCTCACATGTGATGAAATTGATCCATTGACGACCAAACTTATGTATACCCAAGTTATTTAGGTATAATCGAGAATTAACGCATTTGGTATGTTACAAAATTGATCCATTCACGACCAAACTTATGTATACCCAAGTTATTTAGGTATAATCGAGAATTAACGCATTGGGTATGTTAGAAAGTGATATCAAAGCATTATCAACATTAGACCTAGATGGGATGAAATGGGAGCTCTAAAAGGGCTAGCAACCAACAATAGACTTTGAAATCTTTGAAATCTTGGGGTTACAAAAGGGAAAACCTTCTTTGTTATTTCCCTTATAAATAGCATGAGGGCACAAAAAATTTAATGTCCAAGATAATACCTCAATGAACAAAGCATACATAAGTGTGTTAGAGGTTGGTACAACAATGGAAAACTAGGAGGAAGAATCCCTAACACAGGTAGTAGAGCTTGCGAGGAGTTGGTTGTACCTAGAGAAATTAAGAAGGATGAGTCACCTACTTTTGGTGATGAGGATAAGAGAAAGGAGGGAGGATCACTACATACTCAATAATATAATTAAGAACTTAATGAAAGTTTTATGATAGCTTTATAGAATCTAATAACTAAATATGCATAGCTAAGATAAAATATTTGCATAAGAATGCAAGTGGGAGGGTTCCTCTTGAACTATTTAGAAATATTTAGAAATTTTAATGTTGCTATAGACCTAAGGAAATACTCTAATTAAATTTTGTGCATATGATTGTATGTTCAATGTCATTTTTTGCACATAGTGTTGTCATTGATGATGACAATATGTCATTGACAAGACTCTCCATGAGGAAATATGATTGTTGCATCTTTTACAGGATCTCATCACACAAATATATAGGTGGTTGAATTTATTGAGTTTTTGATATAGTTATGATGACCAAATGATCCCAAAAACTTAATGGTTGTGTAGGTCTCATTGATACCTTTCCAACACTCGAAAATGAGTGACATGTGCAACTCCTCTTGAGTTGCTACATGGCACGATGATGCCATTTTGATGTGATCATGTGGGAGACCAAGGACCCATGGGGACCTGATATCAAGGCATGGTTACATGGTTTAAAATGAGGGGATAAAGCTTGGCCATCATCACACATGAGCCCTAGGTCATATGAATTCATTATCACATGGGCATGTGGCTCTAGTTGGCTATGGTCAAACCCCAAAATTCCAAGTAGAATCTGCTGGAATTTTTGGTTGTCTCTCTCAATAACAAACCACATGGAACCATTATATACACAACACCCATGTCATCAAAATATACACAAAAAAATTGAATAGAATGGAATGTTTGAGTCCTTGTGTGAAGGTTTCATTTGTCAAAGGTTCTAGTTTTGGTGACTATTGGTGATTGAAATTGGCAGATCCAATATAGCTTGATTGTAGATAGTAAGGGAGGCTTGAGTGCCTATTACACAATATTTTGTCACACCTCCTATTCACTTCCTGTTCCATATCCCGAAGTGCCAAAATGTTGAAAATTGTGAAGTATATCCTTCATGATACACAGATAAAAACATCCCTGAAAAACCAAAGGAAAACTGCCCTGAGTCAATTCTGAAGAAGGTTATCTAAAACCCTGATTTTTAGGGCCAATGTGCTCTGCTCCACTGCATTCTTGTGTTGATGGCAGGTTGCACTACTTTACCCTAGCACTGTCAGCGTGGGTTTTGATATGAAAACCCGCGTTGCACATCTTCTGGTAGGTGTTCCCAAAATGGGGGAGAAGATTTGTATGCTAGAAACTTCGAGAACAATGAGTTGAATATTGGTTGTTGTAGATATGGTCGAGCTCTCCCATTTGGAGATTTCTAATTTAATTTTATGCTAAAGCCCTATCATTTAATTTGTCAACTTGGGGATTTTGTAAACGTAGAAGCAAACCAAAATATATGGGACCTTAGATGAATTGTTGTAGAAAGTTTGTTTAGAATGGAAATGCATACTACAACTATAACTAAAGAAAATGACAAAATAAATCACATGCAAGAAAACTGAATTAAATTCTAGGGGTCGAAGTTAAATTCTAAAAGTGGAATTTAAAAACACTGTGGCCTTTCTAAACTATTCAAAAACAAAGTAATCTATGAAAAACTATAAGAATCACAAGGTACGTATATTAAGTCTGTGAATACTTGGATTAAGATGCTATTGTGTGAAAAAATGGTCATGCGAATCATTAATGTTTGGGACTACGCAGAGCGGAAAGATCTATAAAAGCAACGAAGAATTAGAAAACAATGCCTTAATTTCACCCTCATGAGACAGCGAGGAAGAGCTGACGAAGGTCTCTCCGAGAAGCGTGGTCAGTTTGATAAGGCAACACATTTCATGGTTACCAATTCCACCCACACTACCACTTGCTTCAACTCCCTCACCGCCATCTCCACCCACTCCACCACCACCACCACCTCCATAGTGCAGTATGGTGAGCATGATCAAGCTACTAGTATTCAGAGGAGTAGGGAATGAGGATCTGGACCAATTCTGGTTCGTGTTAAGAGCAATATGGGAAGCACAAGGTGTCATGGATGACAATATTAAGAAGGCTACATTGGTGAGTGCGATGTAGGATCGTGCATTAACATGGTATATTAAGCACTCTAACGACCACCCAAATGTAGTTATAATAGAGATCCTGAATGCACTCAACAGGGAATTTAGCAGGCCAAAGTCGGAAACACAATCAATCATCGGGTTTAAAGAAATTGCGATGCTTTTCCTAGGTGAGACTCCCTTGGATCTGGATTAACAGCTAAAGAGTACAATCCACAAAGTGAATATGATGTTGAAAGATGGACAACATCGTGCTTGGTTTATAACATCTCTGGCATCGCACTTAAGGATGGTGCTATCCGAATAGAAACTTTCCAGCCAGGCCGAAGCATTGGAAATGGAAATGAGGTTACATGAGACCCTAATACAAGACCCAGGGTTGGGATTTCAGAAATTCCACGTGAAACTATAGAATATTTCTTTTGAAATGCAAAGCTTGAAGCAGGATAGGGCACTATGGCCAGAGGCGCATGAGGAAGTATGGTGCCTAAAATGCAAAGGCCAGGGCCATGACAAGGATCAATATCCAATGTTCGCAAACTACTTGGCAAGAGGAGGGCCAATGTTGTTGAGACCGGAGGCATAGGCAGGGCCGAACGTGACACCCACTTTATGGTGCATGATCTATCAGATAAGAGGGAAACATACGACGTATAATTTTCATTTGTTGTAGAAATATACACAGACACCCCAACAATTGTTTTGTAATTTCTGCAGGTCAATAGGGCATGATGAGTGCACTTGCCACAGTTACAAGCTAATGATGGATCAGACCCCAGCTTATAGGATGCAGACCGAAACGCGATCCCTCGACCTAGATGCAGGGATAGCGTGTGCTGGATTTTAGTGGCGAGGTCGAGGACAAGATGGAATGGAACCAGGAAGTGGCTGTGGACAGTTAATTTGTTACAATTACAGAGGATGAGGGCACTATGCCCGTGATTGTACCAACCCGATGAGGATATCATGTTCGTCTTGTGCTCATTTTGATCATGAAACAATAGATTGTCCGGTGTTGATCCAAAGATGCGCGAAAAGGGGGTATTCCAGCCTTCCCCATATCAAAAAAGAAAAATGATGAGGTGCGAGTCATGCGAAGAGTACCTGAATGTAAACATGATGCTAAGAAGCGGTACGACCATTGGAGAAGATACGGGGAAGCAGCCAGAGGAAAGTACTTCAGGTAGTAAGGATCAAGCAGAGCTAGGAATGGATCCTTCAATGCTCACTACCTTTCTAGAGACATGCATGAAACTGCTGCGCGAGAACAAGGTGGTTAAAGATTACAGGAACTGATCACTAGGTGCACAGGGTTAGGGGAAATGCGCATCTTCTGGAAATTGGGGAAACATGCATTACACACTAGAAGGGAAATGAGGTTGACTGCACAGATTGGTGAGTATGAAATGGATCAGGTAATCCTAGATCTGGGTTCGGACGCGAATGTATTACCAAAGAAAACATGGGAACACATGGGTAGGCCCCTGTTGCAATGGTCCCCTATTTAATTATAGATGACAAACCAATAGAAGATTTTGCCCATGGGAAGGTTGCAAGGGGTAGCAGTTGATATTGAAGGTGTGAGTGCGCAGGTGGATTTTGAAGTAATAGAGATTGTTGATGACAAAAATCCCTATCCCACGTTGTTAGGAATAAACTAGGCCACCGATATGAATGGAGTAATCAACCTGAAGAAGCGCAAAATGATCTTTGAGAAAAAGGAGCTACACGTAGTAGTCCCATTGGACCCAACGGAATGAGTGTGCTACACTGAACCAGTGTGCAATAATGAAAGAGACGATGAGCTCGATTGTGTTTATAGATAACGGTGCGAGACCAAGATTGGGTGAATCTAACTGTAGATGGAAGGATCTCATGGGAGTGCAAAAGCTCCTGCAGAATTGGTTGCACGAAGTGACAACACTGAATTGCAACATGACGGTTAGATCACTACGTTGCATGACAACGAAGGCAAGAGCGCTTTCGACATATGATGGATTGACAGTGGTGGATGAATTCCTCAGCAAATTTGAAAGCGCAGTATTGGAACAACAATGGTTCGATGCATTGAAATGGGCACTGCACGCAACACCCGCACGATGGTGGGGTACACATCAAGGAAACTTTGAGAATTGGCTCAAATATAGAAGGATGATGCGCTTATGGTTTGGAAGCCCCAACTTTGACCTAGAGTCGGGTAGCGAGGACAGAGCAAATTGTGCGCCCACCTGTGTCGATGGGTATAGACATGTGTTGTGCAACCTACTCAAGCACACCCCAAACTAAGGATTGAAAATCAGAACAAGACATAGCAGCAGGAAAGGCGATGCGCACCACAAAAGTTCCATGTGGAAGCATTCAATAAGGTATGCAGAGTCTTGAACAGGGTTCACCAAATGAGACAAACAGAGTGGGACCTGCATGTGCCAGCGATTTGATGGGCCTATAAGGCCATGTGCAAAACCTAAGTGTGGAGATGATTTCAAAGCTGAGGAACAAAGTCAAGACCATAATTTTCGAGGAAAGGAATCCTCATGCAATAGATCCCATAGTTGGGACAATACGCGAGGACCAGGACGAGGGAATTATGTGGCTACGCGAGGGAAAACATATGCAGATTCAAGAAGTCGTTCGGTGAGGGAAATTTAAGATTCGCGACCACCAAGAAGCTCAGGTATGACTGAGGAAGAAAAGCATGTTAATGGACGTGGAGATCAAAAAACTGGAAAACAAAATTGTGCAAGCATTTTGCGTCAATAAACTAAGAATGACAAGAACAGATATGAACAACCATACTACTGCATTAGAAGATTGTCACTAAAGATTTGTGATTCTGCTACCATGGCTATGGCCACACCTTACCAAACAAAGTAACTAGGGGAGCGCATCACATAAGGAAGAACATGCGGCACTAACTGTTGCAAGGGTCATTAAGGAGTGCCCACGGACTAGGCTGGAAGGTGAATTGAAGCCTCACACAGGTGGTGCGACCACCTGACTATCCATAGGGAACACAGTCTCAGCACTCCAAGCAGTTGAAAGAGAGCGCGAGACTATAAAAGAGCCTGTGAGGGAGTTGCACGATAAGGAGGTTGCACACAGGATCGACATGTCACAAGGGTCGTGCCCGCGTAGAGGGGGCTACGCTGTCACCCGAGTAGGATGGGAAGTGACCATTGATTTCACTATTCATGACAACATATCCAATTTAAGACAAAGAGGGGTGGGTGGTGAGCAATTAAGACACTAAGTCAGAACTAGATTTGGGGCTATCTACTGCTAAGAATGCATTAATGACTCAGACATGGGGGGAATAGTCAAATTCAAATTCAAAAGATGTTATAAAACTACCAAGGCTGGCCATGAGACAACACTTGTTTGTTTGAGATTTGAGCTATTACAAAGAGCCCACAGTGTTGAGCACCAAGCAGTGTTTGAGCCTCCAAAGTCGAGAACAACTACAGACAACTTGAACAAGATGATAACTACCAGGAGAGATGTGGGTTTTGTCGAAAGTACCGCTGAGGATGGTGCGCAAAGCCCTACACTACATGTGGGGGATGCACCAAAAATTCCAAAATTGCCCCAGATGCCGAGGCCCAAGACGGATCCACAGGTAGCGGGACCAATCTGCATGTCTCCGCGAAATCCGCAATTTGGTAAACTTTCTATGGAAGACAAGGGTAAGACTATTAATCTTGAGACAGATGATGAGGAAGAGGACCTCCAGGCTTTTGTAGAGGAGATAGAGGTGGATGAAGAAATGGAAGAAGACATCCAGCTGGTACATGTTGCAGCAAAACAACCCAAGTACGTTCCACTGTGGAAAGGGAAAGCAAAAGTACCCAAAGATTTGGATGCTGCTAAGAGCACACTCCAAACCTCGCTCCTCCCAGATGGAATTTTGTTTGAAGGTTCGGTTCTGGGTTGCATGCCCACAATGAAATTTGAAGATTGGGATCTCGTGATAGTGAAACGTTCCCACATTTGGAGACTAGCAAACTCATGAAACAGAGCAAGGAGGGGTCTGTTACAATGCTAGAACTATAGAAATGGTTGTGTGGTGTGGAGAAGGTCGGGCTACTCCACCTACTATGGATCCCACATTTTCACCGCGCACCAATTACGATCTTTATCATCAGGTAACTACTTTTCCTGGTACACTATGGGTACCTATGGTTGGAGGAGCCCATTCCCATCAGGGTTGAGCTTATTCATAGGATTTCTTAGCTTCCCTATAAAGGAAGCGACCCTGTGGAAATAGATGGCAAAAGGGGAGATTTGGCACTTGCAGAGGCTATGAAGAAGAAATACAAGTTGGAAAAGAAGTAGAGAGGCTATGTAATTAGTAGCATTCTAGAAAAAGGGGTGTGCATAGCCACCGAGCTGCTAGCCAGAAAGGTGATGAGAAAATGTCGTGGCAACGAGGTACCAGTGATGGTCGTCACGCTAGCCAAACAATGTGCGGAGGGAGTCCAATTCAGCTAGGCTGCCTTTCTCTGTGAAGAATTACTCACCAAATACAAGGAAGTCTAGGAGTAGGGCATGACCTTCCACTATGTGTGGTTACTCTTGTCCATCAAACTGGTGTCAGGGGAACTGCCTGAGGACTATTAGTTCCCTCCTCTTGAACAAGACTTGCCAGAGGTGGCAAAATATAAGTCACTCTGGGTGACAAAGGATGCCATGAGGATTTGCGAGACCAATATCTTTTGGGTGCTCATGGAGGCAAGCGTCCAGATGTGGATCAATAAGAGGCTATGCTTATCCCCCACAGTGTACGACTATCTGCAGAGCTTTGCAGACTTCAAGGCAGATATGCATAATGTGTACATTAAGGTGCATAAGGATCTGGTGCAAAACTGGACCAAACTGTCGTTCATCACAATTGATGATGCCATTTTCATTATTCTCGACTCATGGCCATCCTAGTGGCATGCCCTAGAACTGGCGGCGTGCGATAAGGTAGCACTAAAAAAACAAAAGGATGCCACCAAGCTTCTTGCTCAGTATAAGCACAACGAGTAGTTGGCCGAGGAGGTAAGGTCTTTCCACAAGGCAGCGAAGGCCGCTGCAAAGCAGACCAAGGGCATTGAACAAGAAACAACAATAGAGGAAATAGGGCACACCATGATGCAGGAAGAAGGAGGCCCCGACCTAACCATGGGACGGGGAACTGAGGACATAGTGGAAGGCACAGACTCAAGCATGACACCTACACAACTGAAACGGTCGTGTGGTACGGAATGAGTAGGCCCACGAAAGAAGACCAAGGCTTTCGAACTAGAAAGTGAACCTGTTACACTGACATAGGGTGACCACTATAACATCAGCAACACAGTTCGCAAGGTCACTAGGGAAGCACTCCAAGAAGCAATGACGGAGCAACAAAATGCGTTGGGGGCCCTCAGGGCACAACTAAAGCAACTTTAGGTGTGGCCTCCACAGGAGGTAACGATAGCCGCCTATGATGCTGCAAGTACATCGGCAATGGAGCAGTTGCTACGGGCCAAAATGGCTAACACCATTGCACTGTCGGAAGGATCACTAACAATGGACAACACAAAGGACAGAGCCACAGTGGGCTGAATCAAGGACTTGGCCTAAATGTGGTTTGCCTTTCACAAGATACATTATACCAGCTACAGGACGAAGTAACAACAGAACTCCGCACTAGGGAAGGACGCGCAGTACAAATTCTCAGCGAACAACAAATCGACATTGAGTAGCTTAGTATACAACGCGATGACATGCTAGCTTAGAATCAACAACTAGATTAGATAGTAGAGGAAGCATGTCGTCACGCTTGAGAGTTAGAAATTGCGACAGACCTACCCGTTGGAGAGTGAATTCACAAATTGGCTAGTGGATTCTACGAGGCAAAGGAGGAAGCAACAAGGATACAGCTAGACCTCAACCTTCAGATTACCGAACTATGATTAAAGGTGCAATTATCCATGCCCTCAGAAGTTAGGAAATAGTGCATTGATGCTATCCAAAAAGGGCTGGAAGAAATAGGATAGGCAGTGCAGACCTGTACAGGTATGTTGGAAGAATCCTTTGCAGTCCTCACTTCCTTACAAGAGGACCCTACCATACAGTGCCTGGAAACAGAGGTGCAGGAGCTTCAAGTACAGTATGATAGTATGCGTGGAACAACACATAAAGTTTTCCTAACCCAGCGGCTAGTGAATCTACAACAGGCAAAGGCATTGAAGGAATAGGTGGATGCTGTACGACAAAAAGAGGTAGTACTTAAAGCACGTGTCCAACCTTGTATTGATAAGGCTTTCCACATCACTACCAATATCTAAGGAAATCTCGCATAAATGAATGTGATGCATGCCTTAAGACAAGTATTTTCCCTTGAAAGTGAGCATTCGACAGAAATAGTAGAGCAGATCTAGCAGATGGTAAAACAGTGCACTGCGGACCTTCGCGCAACACAGGCATAGTTGGAGGGGCTCCATGCCAAGATCACCGCACCAACAGAGTGACTCGGGACGAGTGACGATGGTTGTGTTGGGGGCCTTTTGGGCATGGGATCCCTCACAGTAGGTTTTGGGGCTCAAAGCCCAAGTTTTGGTCAAAGATGGTGTAAGACTCCATGAATTGCAGGTGTGGAGCGTGAAGTGTATAATCAAGTCATAGGGTTGTTCGACCTAAGCATTGTATTCTAATTTAATGTAAATTCATGTCAGCCTACCCATGGTCCATGGACCATGGGATTGTATAAATAGAGCGAGGCCCTAAGTGTAAAGAAAGGGAAGTCAATAATGGATTGAATAACGAAGGAATGGTTAGAACATAGAATAGAATTTGAAGTGTACTAGGTCGTAGTAGTAGGAAGAGGCTCTGGAGCTGAGTGTGCAAAGGCGTAGTAGAGTCCGCAACTGAGTGTGCTGACCCCTGCAGCTGAGTGCGCAGGGCGGAGTTGAGTTTGTACTTGGAATTGAAAGTTAATAAAGAGAAGTTTACTTTGTGCATCTATTTGTGAATCTATCTTTTGATGTTATGTATTACTTTTACTTTGTTTATTTACTGTGTGCACTTGATGCATACTCGTATGTATGCTTATATGTGAATTTCATCTAAGTAATCAACTAACAGAGACTAATTAAGGAAGACTTGGGTAAATAACATAGGTCATGCTACAGCTAGTCCTATGTGAAGACACTATCACATGGCATGGGGTGCCCGTAGGTGCACGTAGTGCAGCAAGTGCGAAGCTTGGACCGCGTACCAATCACCTCATATCAAACATCCCTAGGGTACAAAAACCTGGTTCTAGCACCCTCCCATGCTACTTCAGGTGAGACCTCAGTCTGTGCTTTGCGAACTATTGTTGAAAGGGAAAGTAGTACCAGGATTTTCTTGGCTAAATCACTTCCGAACCTGGGTCAGGCCCCACTAAGCCAACACTCCCACCAGTTTGTGTCAAAAACATATGTTGCTATGATTCCTACTAGCCCACAAAATGCAAAGTGTAACCATGTTGTAGGAGCTTGATCAGAGTAAAGAGGCCAATGTGTAGACCTAGAAAATGCAATAACGGTTAAATATATAGTGACAAAATATCCTTTATGGATTAATGCCATGGGATCTTCCATAGGTGACTTTAGAATTGAATCATGTGTACGTCTGATGGAAAGTATTCCACATGCACATACTACAATTATTGTTGAGAAGCCACCAAAATGAGTAGCCACATGTAAAGCTTCTCTTGTTGACCTCCTTGTGGCACCAGAAACTCTAACATTTGCATCCACAGAAACCCACATGGCAACATAGCCTGTAATACTTGAACACAAGGCTCTAAGAAGGAAGGAATTATAGTGATAAATACTAAAGTTTACCTTTCAAGTCCAGATGCTTCTTATTGAGGAGTGGTATTTTGAAAAGTATATATACCCAGGATAAAAAATGCTAACAAAATTATGAAATAGTACCATACTAAGTCCTATAAAAAACCTTCAACCCCATCCCGAATTGCAACTCAAATCTGGCTCATTTCTGGTGGTCCTTCATCCTCAACGTAAACTATGCACAAGAATTCCAAAAGCACAAATGCCCATAACATGTTCTACTCTGACATCAACGAAGAGATCATCATGGTTGTTAACCACAAATTTAGGAATTCCAAGTGTTGTGATGCCACATACTACTACTAGAAATGCCTTTACCTTTGGGAGTTTCCCTGCTACCCATGATGATACCACATGCACTGGATTCTTCCTGGATTTCTTCATTGTGGCCATTGTTTCTGATACTAGGTGAATTGAAAACAACAACCAACTCTGAAATGGCACCGTCTTTATTAGTGGTTCCAATTGTATTTCCTTGCAATTGGAGAACGCCCTCAAGAGTATGTGAAACAAGATCATCAACCACCTCTATTATATAATCACCATGCGGTTAATTTGTTGGCACTGATAGTGGAGGTGTCATTATTGAAGGCACAAAGATGGGTGTCATGTAGTCCATTGCAAAAGCACCAAGGTACGTAGGGGCATTGAATTGGCTCCATAATTGTCAATTGAAGGACAACATCTTCCTTCCCTTATTTTTACAGGGCTTTCTTGTGGAGTTCATTATTTCTCTGACCTCCAGGGAACAAAGGGCTTAAGTTTTGCACAACTCTGATGCTCGTTTTACATTTATTTTGCTTTAAGCTCATATTTTCAATCCTCGCGGAATGCATGTTCTGTGATTGTTATTTAGATGCCATACTTTTTGTCATTTGGGCTTACTCCTGATGTCGCTTGTTTTGTGTTAATTCAGAAAGGGCGAACATTGTGATGGACACAAAAGGTGGGAGGAAGAAGTTTAATAGTAATTATTCGCAATACGAAACTCCCCTGGGATACAAGACTAAAGACGTTCGACCTTGCGGTGGCTTCCACAAGTTTCGCACTGTTGCTTACTCCAACATGGTTTTTCTTTCTCTACTAGGAATTGATCAATGGAAGTTTGGTTTGTTTTAGGAAACCATGAATCAATTTAACTACAATTGTAGATAGTATGCATCCTCATTTTCAAATACTATTACTGAATATTTTATTGTACATAATCTCACATCTAGTTTTGTTTTGCATTTTTGTGCAGTGCATCTGAGGTCCATCCTAATATTCTTAGAGTAACAACTATGCACGTAGGATTTAGAATTAGATTTCTAGGAGGAGGTCAATAAGGCTATTAGATTAGATTCTTATCCCTCAATGGGCTACCTTATTTTGTATTCCATCTTTGCTACAATTCAAAATGGATATGGCTTGTGAAGAAGTGGTTGCCAGCCCAATGAGTGCAATTGGTTTCGAAGGATTTGAAAAAAGGTTAGAGATTGAGCTTTTTGCAGCTTCATTTTTTACTGAATCAGAGGGCAGGGACCTAAGGGCACTCACTCGAACCCAATTGGATGAAATTCTCAACGCAGTCGAATGAAAAATAGTTTCTAAACTCTGTAATGAACATTTTGATTCATGTCTCTTGTTAGAGTCGAGTCTCTTTGTTTACCCATTCAAGATCATTCTCAAAACCTGTGGGAAGACCAAGTTGCTGCTTTCCATCCCTCCAATATTAGGTAATGCAACTAGCCTATCTCTCTCTATAAAAAGTGTTAAGTATACTTGTGGAACATTCATGCATCGTGAAGCACAACCATTTCCTCACCCGAGCTTTTCTGAGGAAGTGTCATATCTGGATAAGTACATTGGAGCTCTTGGAACTGGTGGAATGTCTTATGTTATGGGAAATTCTGGAATATTTTACAAATGGCATATCTACTTCGCTTCTTCTTATGATTTCGCATCAAAGGGTGCGTCTTCTCGAGTTTTTACTTGGAGATGTGCCTGACTCAATTTGACTGCAATTGTGTTTCCTTGTTTTACAAGCATTATTTTAATTCTATGGTAGAACTGACACTTAATTTTAGTATATCGAAAAATATTCCTTGGGAAAAAATATGTGGTTTTGAATTTGATCCTTGTGGTTACTCCATGAATTCTATTGAAGGACTGACTTTATCTACAATTCATGTAACTCTTGAAGATGGTTTTAGTTATGCAAGTTTAGAAGCCATGGGTTATGATCCCAAGGATTGTGATCTACAAACATTGGTGGAGAGGCTATTAAGCTATTTTAGGCCTATGATATTCTTTATTGCAGTTCATGTCAATGCTGGCACGTGTCAATCTCCATTGACAAAACTAGTTTGTTCGCAGGGATATACTTGTGAAATGATAAGTCAATAGGAGCTTCCAAAGAAGGGTAGTGTTGTATATTGCACTAACAAAATTTACGATGGTGAGTCTACATTGGTTTCTATTGCTCGGGAAGAGGAACATGAAGGAAATTATTATTTGCAAGTGAAAAAGAAAGCAAAGACGCATATTGAGTGCAATGGTCTGAAAGATTGATACACACATGAAGCTTCATTTCTACAGGGCTTTGTATTTTCTTCCATTTGCTTCACGATGGATCTATTTTGTTACATGTTATCACTTTGTTAGTGCAATTTATTGTTCTCTACATTGGGAAAGGGTTGTAGCATCGTATGTTCTCATTTCAAGAAAGTACTTGGGTACTAATTTGTTCAACAAAGGTATGAATTACAATCAAACAAACGTACATAATCTTGTTGCTATGTATTGGAATTATCATCAATGATCATTTTTTTATGATGGGTCATTCAAATCTCATGTTGAATATTTTCTACATAATTTAGTTTTATTTAGAGACTGTATAGTTCCCATTCTTTATCTCATTGGATTTAATGTAAAATTACAAGGTTTTTGGAAAAAATAGTATGAATCACAGTAATGCCTATTGCATATATGAACAATTCTGTTATGGTGTCTTGGAATTGATTGTCCATTGGTATATTTGCATTTCATTGTTTATCTGAGTGTCGATTGTTATGCTATACTGCAATTGATTGGTATGCCTACATTTTGTAATTTCAATAGGTTGTTTGTCTTTTGTTTATGATAATCAATACAATGGTCATATGATAATAAATACAATGGCCATGTTTGTAGTGGTAACTATAGAGGATTCTAAGTTTTTTGATTCAAATATATGTAGATAATTCTAATTCACCTTGTCAAAGGCATGTTGAGATTATTAGAGGTAGGAAAAATGGGATTTTTTTGTATGGTAATTATAGCCAATTAGCATCTTGTGATGACTTGTTATTTCATCGCAAGAAGGCACAATATTAACGTTGATAAGAAGAAAGCTAGTTTATTGGTGTTTCATGGGGATAAGGATCCATCATATGCAAGTGATGAGCACGGAACACACTTTGGTGAGAATATGGATCAAGAAGAGTTAGACGGGTTTATTGCCGAAATCGAAAATGCAACAAATGAAGAAGGAGATGATGATGAGGCTATAGAGAAGGAAGATGATCTTCTCAATGAACAATATGGTTATCCAAGAAACAAGTCTAAAGAAATGAGCATACATGGCTCTTAGGATTGCAAGAAAATGAACAATGTTATTTATTTGCAAGTAGAAGAAAGGGAACAAAATGCTGATTTGCATGGAGGAAGCTAGTGTTTCTCTTTGAGGTTGTGAAATTAAGGTTTCGACAAGCTAGAAAGCTACATCCATACAAGATTCTAGAACAAGTTAGTAATACCAAGGGCATGACCTCAAAAGTTGGTAGAATGAAAATGAGGCACAAGAAAAGCGAGAAAACAACACAACCTTGTCCCCCACGTGGAAAGCACATTGGCAACTAATACCCTAGGGTTTCCAAAATTCTTCTTTATTCTCTTCACAATTTCTCTTCTATCAAAATTTACATATTTGTGAATGTAATGCCCATATCTATACATAGATCAGTTGGGCATATGATACTCATTGGACATGAGAGACTTGTGAGGAAGTTCAAGAGTCTTGATGGTAGGTCAAAGGTTATGGTAGGTGAAAAATAACCTCACCTTTATAAATATTCCCTCATGCATCACTTCAAGGGGGAGATTTTAGCACTAGAACTAGGAGTACCATTAGATAGTTGATCTATGCTTGAAGAGCTAGAGGCACTAAACTCTTGGTAACTAGTAGGGTGAGTTGTGGCGAGGCTAGAGTTTTTCATTGGGTAATGGTATGAGTAGCCCATATTCCATTGTTGGGCTTTGATGAATCACAAGATATTTACTTGTATTTTTTGCAACATTAATAAGAATTTAATTATTGTCATTACTATTCCCATGCATATTTATGATCATTGTATTGAATTTCTTATATTTCCATCATATTTTCAAGTGTGCTTTCAGGTGCACATATGTTAGTGAACTCATTCTTAGCTTATGACTTTCATGTCTTCTTTTAATCTGTGCTTATTTATAACACGTCATGCCAGTAACCTATTGTGAATTGATTTGTAATTAACCTTTGTCATGTTCTTGTTCATATGTGTTTGAGATGGTTTTAGCCCACTCACCCTTCTCATGGCATACTTCTTCTTGTTGTTGCTATTACTCTCTTGTATCTCATGAATCTGTAGTTTGTCAATCTTAGGTTGAATTCTTTTCCATGTTTCAGGCATCTCATTCTTGTCTTCACTCTAACAACTCCTCACTTGATAGCTAGGAGTGAAATTGACATGATGATGGATGGGCCTACATACCAGATGGGTATCCTATCCCAAAAAATGTGAGGTCTAATTGGGACATCACATCGGGGAGACCCCAGATCTATTGGAGGTATATTCCATCTCATCAACAAATTTCTAGCATTAGAAGGAGGGCCAGATGACAAGCTAAGCTCATGGAGCCTTTATCTAAGCATCATATCTTTAGATGGCTTTGTCCCATATCTCTATCTTCGGTTGTTTTTCTAAAAGCCTTAATCTTCCAGTGCCCATGGAAATAGTTTTCCACTTATCACTTGGTGCTTATAAACACAAGAGATCAAGATACAACAAGGCATGAAAACAAAAATAACATATTCAAAAGATACCTTCTTAACTGATCAAGGAATGCTAAGCTAAATGATACATGAGGATATACATTTAGGGAAACTAAACCAAAAATTGTATATTAATAGAAAATAAGGGGAAGCATACCATCATGCCTTGATGTTGATAGGATATCCTTGAATGAATATCCAAGTCTAAGCTAAGCTCTCCAAGCACTTCTTATCCAAGCCAAATGAGTAGCATATAGGTACAATCTTAGCATAAGGGTGCAAATAGACATAGACCAACCAACCTCTAACCATTTGGGAATGGGAGACGATGAATATATAGGATAGGAAAGGGAGTTATAATCTCTCCAAAGATAGGAATAGGCCCTGATATCAAAGAGGTAGTTCGTAGGGATAAGTCCAAGAGACCAAGTTGGGAAAATTCGACCTCATTTACACTTAACAACCTCCATATCACCGCTCTAGAAGCTTATAGATCACAAATCTTCTCATCCTCTTTGAGAAAATTGCCTTTTTGCGATCATCGTGGGTATATGAGAAAGAAGAGTGATTCCATTGTGGGTTTGGTATAGTGCAACATGTGACCATCATGGTTTTTAGCCTCATAAGAGCGATAATTCTCAAATTAGGGTTTAAGAGCTATTTCCTTCAGGGCAAGATTGAGGAATTTTCCAATCAATATCTTAGGAAGCATCTGAACTACATATATGAATGAGTACATTACATTGTGGTCATGTTTCAAGCACTTTGGGGTATGTCACAGGGTAGTGCAGAATGTGTGACAAAATACTGTGTAACAGATGCCCCCTAAAGCATGAAGGCAAAATAGGGAGTGATGGCTAAGATGCTTTATGAGATTTTGCAAGGATGAGAAAAAACATTGTGAGGAGACTTGCAAATCAAGGACGCATATATATATATGTGTGTGTGTGTCAAAACATGAATCCACGGTATGGATGCAACCATTCGGATAGTAAGGACTATATGAACAGATCCATGTTATGGGTGCAACAATCCAATACATAAGGATCATCTATAATCTAAGATTCAAGGTATGGATGCATCCATCCAATCTAGAAGGATCATCATAAATGTAAAGTCCCACGGTATGGTCACATCCATCCATATAGAAGAAACATGTGTGCAATGATGAAAAATACACAACTCCATGCAGCCTAAGTCATATCAGAAAAAACTTAGGGTCTTTCAATCCATCCCAACCTGATCAAAGTAAAAATTCTAAGATGTGAATGAACGTGTCACAATAGAAGATGCTAGAAAGCCACCTGATTACCAGCCATTTATGTGGACCGTTAACAAGCACGAGAGGGAACACCCATAATGATAATGGCTCTCAAGGTAGGACAACACAATCTAGGAATGTCATAATGAAGTTGAAGTTGAGCACTCGTGGAATCACCTGATCGAAGGCAAAAATTGAAAACTTATTGTCGAATGCGAAGAACTTTCCAATAAGGTATGCAAGCTCTAAGGTACTAAAAGGGAGTTTCTAAGTCATCTTCCTGGATAATGACTTGAAGTCGACATGAAGTGACACATTGAAGGAGGTCCATGATGATTCCACCATCATCGACATGAAATGATGAATAAAATGGAATGAAATGAGTAGGATACAAGACTATAGAAAAGAGTCAGACAATGTATAGGTAATAGACTGCAGATAGGACTTATCTTGAATATATCAGTGTCAGGACACCAGATCATGGCAGAATTTGACTCAGCATAGGACTAAGGGTCATAATGATGAAGTGGAATAATCAAATGAGAGGCAAAATGGATTACCCAAACCTGAAAGGACAAGTGACTAAGTGAGGATATACCAAACCCGACACGAGAAACATATGAGTGTCATGTTCAAAAGCGACATGTTGCCTATATTTTTCCTGTTTTCCCCACTATTTTTATTGAGTACCTCTTTATTTTTACACAAGCTTGAAGCGGATACCATATGCTTGTCGTACATGTTCACCCTTCGAATGAATCCATGTTAGTAAATTTTACGAGTCCTAGGAAGGAGAAGCTAGGGCTCCTCATGGTGACAAGTCTTTCATTGTAAAATTTTAACGAGTTCCACGTAAGAATAACTAGGTATATTTTTCATATTTATATAGTTTGAAAAAGAGATGAAAAAGGAAACTCCATCATGTTCCTTTTCATAAATTGTCCCTTGAACACAAAGAGGTAGAAAACAATATTCGAGAGAACTTATCGACCATGTCAACCAAGGTGTATTTTTTCCATAAATAGTCAATATCAGTCCAAAAAAGGCGTAAACATATACTCAATAGACATCATTTTATTTACTTTTACGAGTTCGAAATGATAAGTACTTGACAATATTTTCATTTTTCAAGAGTCAGAAAAGAGTTGAAAGATGACTCTGCATGGAAGAATGAGTGATATAAAAGGATCTCAACTAGTTCCAGTCATGATGGAACTACTTGAATCATGTAAAGGTCAAGAGGTTTGATAATAAGACCACTCATTTCCGATGTTCCACTAGAAAGGGTAAAACAACCAAGTGAAAGTGAATGATCAGCTAAAGAGATAGTGGAGATGGAATGCAACAATCAAGGCTCATATAGCAAAATTTGACTGCTAAAAATGGAAATCATGAGAGGTAAAAAGGGAAGTAGTTTCATTTTTACACAAGCTTGAAACGAAAAAACACTTTGCTGGTATCTGGTTTCATTTTTACACAAGCTTGAAATAGAAACAAACTATGCACTTGCACAAGAGATCAAGACACAACAAGGCATGAAAAGGGAAATAACATATTCAAAAGCAACCTACTTAAATGATCAAGGAATGCTAAGCTATATGATACATGAGGATATACATTTAGGGAAAATGAACAAGTAATTGTATATTAATAGAAAATAAGGGGAAGCATACAACCCAACCTTGATGTTGATAGGCTCTCCTTGAATGAATATCCAAGTCCAAGCTAAGCTCTCCAAGAACTCCTTATCTAAGCCAAATGAGTAGCATATAGGCACATTCTTAGCATAAGGGTGAAAATAGACGTGGACCAACCAACCTCTAACCATTTGGGAATGGGAGAGGGTGAATATATAGGATAGGAAGGGGAGTTAGGATCTCTACAAAGATAGGAGTAGGCCCTCATATTAAGGAGGCAGCGCATAGGGATAAGACCAAGAGGCCAAGTTGGGAGAATTCAACCTCATTTACACCAAACAACCTCCATCTCGTCGCTCTAGAAGCTTCTAGATCACAAATATTCTCATCCTCTTTTAGAAAATTTCCTTTTTGGGATCATTGGGGGTATATGGGAAAATAGAGGGATTCCATCGTGGGTCTGGTATAGTGCAACATGTGACCATCATGTTTTTTAGCCTCACAAGAGCGATGATTATCAAATTAGGGTTTAAGAGATATTTCCGTCATGGGAAGATCAAGACATTTTCCAATAAATGTCTTAGAAAGGATCTGAACTGCATATATGAATGAGTACATTGCATTATGGTCATGTTTTGAGCATTTCAGGGTATGTCACAGGGAAGTGCAAGAGGTGTGAAAAAATACTGTGTAACAGATGCCCGCTTAAGCATGAAGGCAGCATAGGGAGTGATGGCTAAGCTGCTTTACAAGATTTTACAAGGACGAGAAAAAACATTGTGAGGAGACCTGCAAATCAAGGATGAATATACATATACATATGTCAAAACATGAATCCATGGTATGGACACAACCATCCAGATAGTAAGGATTATATGAAAGGATCGACGGTATGGATGCAGCCATCCAATACAGAAGGATCATCTTTAATCTAAGATCCAAGGTATGGACACATCCATCCAATATAGAAGGATCATCATAAATGTAAAGTCCCATGGTATGGTCACATCCATCCATATAGAAGAAACATGTGTACAATGATGAAAATACATAACTCCACGTAGCCTAAGTCATATCAGATAAAACCTGTGGTCTTTCTCTCCATCCCAACCTGATCAAAGTACAAATTCTAACATGCGAATGAATGTGTCGTAGTAGAAGATGTTAGAAAGCCACCTAATTACCCGCCATTTATGTGGACCATTAACAGGCATGAGAGGGACCACCCATAATGACAATGGCTCTCAAGGTAGGATAGTACAATCTATGAATGTGATAACGAATTTGAAGTCAGACACTCGTGGAATCACCTGATCGAAGGCAAAAAGTGAAAACCTATTGTCAAATGTGAAGAACTTTCCAATAAGGTATGCAAGCTCTAAGGTACTAAAAAGGATTTTCTAAGTCATCTTCCTGGATAATGACCTGAAGTCGACAAGAAGTGAACCATCAAAGAAGGTCTATGATGATCCCCCCATCCTCAACATGACATGAGGAATAAAATGGAATGAAATGAGTAGGATCCAAGACTGTAGAAAAGATTCAAACAATGTAAAGGTAATAGATTGTAGATAGGACTTCTCTTGAATATATTGGAGACACGACTCCGGATCGTGGTAGCATTTGACTCAGCATAGGACTAAGGGTCATAATGATGAAGTGGAATAAGCAAATTAGAGGTAAAATGGATTACCCAAACCTAAAAGGACAAGTGACTAAGTGAGGATATCCCAAACTCGACATGAGAAATAGATGAGTGTCATGTTCAAGAGCGACATGCTTCCTATACAAGCACTGTTTCACTTTCACTTTTCCCCACTATTTCTAGTGAGTACCTGTTTATTTTTACACAAGATTGAAGAGGATACCATATGCTTTTCGTATAAGTTCACCCTTCGGATGAATCTATCCTAGTAAATTTTACGAGTCCTAGGAAGGAGAAACTCGGGCTCATCATGGCGACAACTCTTTCGTCATAAAATTTTAACGAGTCTAATGTAAGAATAACTAGGTATCTTTTCCATATTTATAGAGTTTGAAAAAAAAAGATGAAAAAGAAAGCTCCATCATGTCCCTTTTTGTAATTTGTCCCTTTAACCCAAAAAGGTAGAAAACAATATTCGAGAGAACCTCTTGACCATGTCGACCAAGGTGTAGCTTTTTTATAAATACTCAATCTTAGACTGAAAAATGGGTAAACGTATACTAAGTAAACATCATTTTATTTACTCTTACGAGTTCGAAATGACAAGTACTCGGCAATCTTTTCATTTTTCGAGAGTCAGAAAAGAGTTGAAAGATGACTCTGCCTGGAAGAACGAGTGGTATAAAAGGATAGCAATTGGTTCCAGTCATGATGGAACTGCTCAAAACACGTAAGGGTCAAGAGGTTGATGAATAAGACCACTCATTGCCAATATTCCTTAGGAAAGGGTAAAACAACCAAGTGAAAGTGATTGATCGGCGAAAGATATAGTGGCGATGGAATGCAACAACCAAGGCTCATCTAACAAAAATCAACTGATAAAAACAACAATCACGAGAGGTAAAAAGGGAAGTAGTTTCATTTTTACACAGGCTTGAAACAAAAAAAACACTATACTTGGATTTGGTTTCATTTTTACACAAGCTTGAAACAGAAACAAACTATGCTTGGATTTGGTTTCATTTTTACACAAGCTTGAAACAGAAACAAACCATGCTTGGATTTGGTTTCATTTTTACACAAGCTTGAAATGAAGATAAAATATGCTTGAGATAATTTTGCATGTCCCAAAAATAATGAAATAGTTAGAGGAACATGCCCCCAAGCTTCATTTCATTCACCTAAGTGGATGGAATAAAGGTTCACTTACAAGATCAAGTGAAAGACTCGACTAGATTTTATGAGATATAATCAAAGACTTGAATTGGAAGGGGATTTATTTCATTTTTTAACGAGCTTGGAAAAGGAAAAGAACCATGCTCATGGAGACCCATTTCATTTTTTAACGAGGCTGACATAGTAAAAGAACTATCCTCGTGGGAACCTATTTCATTTTTTAATGACGTTGACATAGTAAAATAACTATCCTCATAGCCTTTGTTTCATTTTTTAAGGATATTGACACAAGACAAGGAAATCTACTCCATGGTCCTTGTTTCATTTTTTAATGAGATTAACACAAGCCAATGAAATCTGCTCCATGACCATGTTCACATAAAAAATGAGGCCATGGCTTCCAAGAGGTCCCCATCAAATGGAAGAACAACACACTGGAAGGGATACATGTCCCAGTATCCAACGGAAAAATTGAGCTCCAATGACCCTAGTACATGGCATACTACAACACCTACTAGATCATTAGTAGATGTGGGAATGGAACATGTGACCATATAATTAACTTATGTCGAGGGCGATACTATTTTCACATAAGAACCATTTAGGGATGATGGTTAATGGGGAGTTGATTTAGGACCAATGAATGTAAGTTGATTAATGATCACAATGCTTCCTTCATGTGGGGAACACATCACTCGAAAGAGGGAAGAGACAAGAGCTCCCATAAATAAACATAGTCACGACCAAGGAGTAGATTAAAATATAAATGGACTTAGACAACCATCACATCTATATAGACAACCTTTCCTCCCAAAGTAATAGGTAACTTAGGAAGGATCCCTACCAGTTGATTGGTTCCTCTGTTAAAAGCTAACAGCTTCTGGGTGATGGGGACAAGCTGAGGAGAACCTAAATCTTGCTAAGTAGTTGAGGACAAGATACTAACAGATGCACCCTCATCTATGACTATGCTCGGTACAACCATATGGTAAGCTTGTATTGTAATCTGGAATGACACATAAGACGGAAGATGATATCCTTCCAGTCAACTCCAATCAAAAGAGGTGACTAAACTACTCAAAGGGGATGTTGTAGGAATATGAGCACTTCCCTCTTGATCTATGGGAACAAGAGAATTACTCTCATGCACCTAGGTAATGGGAGGATTTCCCTTGAGTTCATTCAAAACTAAAGAAACCAAAAGAACCTGAGCAGTACCAGGTTCACTCTCTACCATAGCAATGGAGCCAAGTCTACCATTTTCTCAACCAATGGTTGGTCAAGAACAGACTCATGAGACTGACTTTCAAAGAGAGTGGGGTGGACCAAATATGACTTTTGATCAGTCACTGGATCAACTAGTGAAGGATCAGGGGAAGGCTTCTGATACCCAGTCGGAAGATGAGGTTGAGAAGCTATAAGTTTTTCCAACTCTTTGGAATCTTCATCCATAAGAGGACGAAGGTTTATGGGATGATTACCTTCACACAACTTACAAGGAAATTTGACTTTTCCTGTTTTCTTGTGAGCTTTATTATCACTAGTTGAATGTTTATCACCAGCATGATCACTAGAGGATGATGACTGTTGAGTTACGAAATGGGTATGTATTTACTATTAAGTTCATCACTGTTTTCCTTTATTCTTATCGTTTTCATATATTAATGCATTAATATATTGAGGAATTATGGTAGGAAATGAAGGAATTAATTACAGTTATGATTTAGCCTACTTTTACCCTTCTTTACGTAGGAAAGTGACAAAAGGAACGATTGTTGTTCCCTGATGTTGGAACAACAAAATCCGACAAGCAAAGGACGGAACACATCGGTTGCGGACAAGGCTGAGAGCAAATCAAAGGGATTAGTGTGGAATAGGAAAGATGTTTGAAGTTAGAAATCGGTTGCAAATCCCTCAGGATCGGGGTACTCTTTACCCCTTTCTGATTATAAAAGAAAGTGATTATAGGATGCAAGGGGATGAATCTCTGTTATTTTTCAAGTTGTAAATTTAATTACATACTTGCACTATTGGAGAACATGATTATATTGTAATGCTACTTAAGTTCGATCATTAATATAAAATTAAAGTTTTTGTTCCATCATACTATTTGAAGTAGCTTAGCAGTGTTCACTGGCAGCTAAGGGCCCAACCTCTGGTGGATTTAACTACTTTTTTGTGTTATATTTTAAATTCTTCTAAAGTTTGGTTGGTCTGATAATTTTTTGTTCCTGTGAGTTTACTTTATTCGTTGTTCATTAATTTCTTATATTGAAATAGTGTATGTTCTGTTTATAATTTACAGCAATGTCATTTGATTTGAGTTTTGTTTATTACAGTGTGAATTATCTAGATAGTAAATCACAATTATTTAATCATCCATAAGAGTTTGATTATTGCTATTAGACTCTCAGAAATGATATCGTTTCTATTTTGATTGCTTTATAGAGATTGATTATGGTTTAGATTAAATCAACTAAGAAGAGGTAAGTTGTTGTTACTGTGCTCTCGACTGATGATGATGTTACTTGAACTGCTGTAAGATTTGATTTTAGTAAAGGGTTGAGCTTTGATATTTCCTTTAATAATTGTAATTGGATTTTATTGGATGCATCCATTTATTCTTTTGCCAAGATCTATACTACAATTTAGGAAACGTTACTCTCTGAATTCTTAGTAGCCATATACTATGTACACTCTTGAAAGAGAGATAAACACCTTAGAATTCAGCCTCTTTGAGGGGGAAACCTCCTTTAAATTACACAAATGAATAATTCTTTAATGATACAAATGAAAAGACCTCCTTTCTATATATAGGAGTCTAAGGGGTCATAATATAATCAGAGTCGACATTACAATAATAATGTAAGGGCACAATAATAACAATAGTGAGCTTCTATGGGGCACAATAGTAACAATATGGGCACTACATGGGTACATCAATATAATAAGGGGGTTGTACTAATAAGAATAATGGGTTACACTAGTAGTATAAGGGCCTAACATCCTATGGATAATGTTTTGCAACCTATGAGGGTATCCCTTTATACACTCGATGATACGGGGAGCACAAGTCCATGCTAGCACTATCTAATGCAATTGTGAATGACATCTACTAAGTTTTATAGATATTAGAACACATCTCTAGCCTAGACCACTAAGCATGAGTGTTAATTTTTCAAATGCTCATTATATTAATTGAAATATTTTAAATTTAATCTTGAAATTATGTTTAGATTTTGATGCTAAAAAACGATGTCACCTAAACACCTATGATGCAACTATTTTAGAAAAGGAAAAATTTCCACTTCAATGAAAGCTAGACTAACCAAGGGAAGCAATTTCAATCAATAGTGATAAAACAAAATACATCATGCAAAATTCCTTCCACTAACTTTCATTTTTGTTTTCCAAATGCAATGCCAAAAGTTAAAATGGTTTTCATTTTTCACTATCCTAAATGCAACTTTTCGAAAGAAAAATGATTTTGACTCTACTAAGATGCATTTATATGAATTATACTTTTCTTTTCATTTTGAATGATTTAGTGCATCTAATACAATTTTTAGCTTTCAATCACTGAAAAATATAATCTATTTTCAATGATGAATCTCAAAAAAATAGATTTTGAATGAAACTAATCTAATGCATTTTCACGAAGAGTAAATTTCGAAATACAAGATAAAAGAAATGAAAAACGATGTTTCCAATGATTTCCACAGGAAACGACACTCAATCAATTAGAAAAATAAGCATCTCAATGACACCAAGAAGTAACAAGTGATGCCCAATAGACTATAACACTAAAACTCAATCAAATTTCACTTCAAATCCAATGAGACAAATTGTGCAAATTAATCAAGACAATCAATAAAAAAACACCATAGACATTATAGAAAATAACTAATGGAGGACACAAAGGCTGAAGACAAGAAGAGAAACCCTATTTTCCTTTATACTCTAGGATCATTGCGCCTGTCATAGGTAAAAAGGCAATAATTGTGACTATACCTAAAACATCCACGATGTCATCGTGACTATCGGGAAGAAAAACATGATGGGTGAGAAAAATGAAGAAAAAATAAAAAAATCTTCAAGACCAAACAACAATCAATGTCCTCAAGCAGTGACCAACAAGTGAAAATAGTTACAAAAAATAAAATAGGATATAAAATTGACGGTTGGTCAAACTCATAACAAAAGTAGGATGAAGGATTGAATGTAAAGGATCAGAGCTTCCCCATTAGAATCATCATTTTGATTTCTAGGTAAATCCTCTATATACATAGACAATCCCTCTAGCCCAATGAGTGGGTCTAGCAACTGAAGGGACAATCTACTAGACACTTTCCTCAATTGCAATTGAAAAGAGAGATGAAGAAGATGACTTACCTCATCATGATGCCATCTCAATCTCTTTTCTTGAAGACCTTGAATCACTTGCGTCACAAGCTCGTTCCTGATGCTCTCAGGATTTATGCACCTGCACAAGAGATCAAGACACAAAAAAGCATGCAAACACAAATATCATATTCAAAAGAAACCTACTTAACTGATCAAGGAATGTTAAGCTAAATGATACATGAGCATATAAATTTAAGGAAAACAAACCAATAGTTGTATATTAATAGAAAATAAGGGGAAGCATACAACCAAGCCTTTATGTTGATAGGATCTCCTTGAATGAGTATCCAAGTCTAAGATAATCTCTCCAAGCACTCCTTCTCTAAGCCAAATGACTAGCATATAGGCACAATCTTAGCATAAGGGTGTAAATAGACATAGACCAACCATCCTCTAACCATTTGGGAAAGGGAGAGGATTAATATATAGGCTAAGAAAGGGAGCTACGATCTCTCCAAATATAGGAGTAGGCCCTCATCTCAAGGAGGTAGCTCATAGGGATAAGACCAAGAGGCCATGTTGGGAGAATTCGACCTCATCTATGCCAAAAAACCTCCAACGCGTTGCTCTGGAAGCTTCTAGATGACAAAGTTTCTCATCCCCTTTGAGAAAATTTCCTTTTTGAGATCATCGCAAGTATATGATAAAATAGAGTGATGCCATCATAGGTTTGGTATAGTGCAATAGGTGACCATCATAGTTTTTAGCCTCATAAGGGCGATGATTCTCAAATTAGGGTTTAAGAGCTATTTGCTTTAGGGGAAGCTCAAGGAATTTTCCAATCAATGTCTTAGGAAGGATATGAACTGCATATATGAATGAGCACACTACATTATGATGATGTTTCAGGCACTTCAGGGTCTATCACAGGGAAGTGCAAGAGGTGTGACAAAATACTATGTAACAGGTCTAATTGGGACTTCATGCCGGGGAGACCCTCTAGCTGTTGGCGGCACATTCCAACTTGTCAATATATTTTTGGTGCTAGAAGGACAGAGAAATGAAAAGATAATCTCATGGAGCCTTTATCTTAAAATCATATCTTTAGATGGCTACATGATAAATCTCTACCTCGAGTTGTTTTTCTAAAATCCTTAATCTATTAGTGCCCACAAAAACAGTCTATCACTTCTTGTAACTTAAGTTTAATGGTGAGGATCGAAGAACTTTATTTAGACACTTGTGTCATGTTATACATTTATGTCATGCTAATGGAATACATTTTAAATATGCTATTGGAATATTGTTCTCCTTGAGACTTAAAGGTTGTGTCAAGCAATGGTGTCACATGTTGATAGCCACTTCCATCCATTCGTTCGAGAAACTCATTAGTGAGTTATATCAAGCTTTTGACATGTATTATTATCAAGATTTGTTTAAAAGGATAAGTCAAATTATAATGAAACCCAAATAATCAATAGAGGATTTTACTACTAGCTTTGTTAATCTTTGTTGTGAATTTCTTGAAAGAGACATGGACTCGATGTATTTGGGTGAAAAATTATGGCGATTGGTTTATATTTCACTGCAACCATTTCAATATAAAATGAATCTAGTTTTTAATGATCATCCTGATAATACGCAAGTTAAAAATTGGCTAAATATTATCTCTTCTCTTATCCTGCCTATTTTTGTGAGTGGGGAAAGCCTCAAGCCTCTTGGCAGGGGGGGGCTGGGGGAATTATTGCTCAGGAAATTCCACATCATCCTTCATCTTCATTACATGATGAAGTATATGGTCATTCTTTCACTAGACATCTTTCGCTAGGAAACAATTTAGGGAGTTTTCTTTTTCAAACTTTGTGGATCAATTTCTATCAGTATGTTACAATCTCTTGAACAATAGTGAAGTCACAAGGATTTTACCATGGATCAAGTGAATATTACAACATAATGAACAAAAAAAAATTAGGATATTGGTATTTGTATCAAAGATTTACTGAAATAAGGTTGTATGGATGTGAAATTCCTCCATATCGTTTGCCATTCTTTCTCCCAATGAGAATTTTTGCGCTTCAATTTATTAGACAAAGTTTGAACATTGACTAAATTCATTTTCTACCAAGAAAGGAATAGGATATTTTCAATCTCAAGGCATAAGTAGGACCTTTTATTGTGAACACCAGGGCTGTTGATATTGAATTTGAATTTTTGTTGCACAAAATGAGATTTACAAAGGGACAAAGGTGCCCTTATGATCCAATTGGTAATATTTCATCCATATGAATTCAACAAGGTTCTACTCCATATGTTTATTCACAAAAAATAGATATTCAAAGATATTCCAATAGAAAATTATGGGAAGAACGTATCCTAAAATAATTACGAGGAGAGAAAGAAATAGAACATCCTGTAAAAATTCAAGTTTTATCTACTTCTTAGCAGAAAGAGAAATAACTCAAGAGGGTTATTGAATATATTCACATTACACTTAAAATTTAGAGGAAGAAACATTACAAAAGGCAAAAAGTAAGGAAAACCAAAGAAGCAATGTCTAAGAGTATGTCAACAGATATATCTACACCTTCTACAGTTGTCTTGTCAAGCAAACCTATGTATAGTCTACCACGAATGGAAATAGTAGTAGGACAATATTATTCAACCTCTTCATCCAACCAAAGTGTTTTTTCTCAAATTATGGAAAGTAGAAAGAAAAATGAAGCTTTGAAGTCAATAACCTACATTTAGTTTTGGAAACAAAGTTCTACAGAAAATATATTACTCTCAACCTTATATGCTAAGAAAGGGTAGTTTTAATTAGCCTTCTTAGACCCTAAAGTTCAAGGGGCTAATTCAAAAAAAAATGATAGGACTTTCATATTTTATTTTAATATAAATAAAATCCATCGAATTGATCAGATTGATCTCGATAGACAAACATGGGAGATGATTTATTCCACTTTAACTAGTTCAACAATTAATTTGTCTAATTTGCAGAATACATTAAATATAAAAATTTCTGAATTAAAGATGGAGAGAATGTCTGCTTTTTCTAAGGATCATGATCAAATCATTGGAGGACATAGTTATCAAACTGGGATTAGATCCTAATGATACCAATATTTTCAATGAAATCATAAATAATATAAATGAAAACATTCAGAATCTTCTCAAAAGGTTAAAATTTGGCATCTACTAAACACCCTCGAAGACAAGAAATTGGATAGATGGAGAAAGAAATAGAATTGTTCCTATCAGTAATGGTTGAGAAGAATAAGAAGATGTATAACTTGGAATCACATGTAGAGAAACTACTATAGGAAATAGAGAAATTAGGAAGTATAGTTCCTTATTCATCCCAAGTAAGTTCAAAAGGAAATGATTCAATAGAGGAATTAACAAAATCATTGTCATCTTTGAGCTTAAAGAATCAAGAAATCGATAGTTTGAAGAAATATTTAGAAAAAACTCAACAAGGAAAAATTTAAGTTAGCTAATTCATTAGTTGGTGAACCTGAAAAGATTTCGATATAAGAAAATACACTAGAATGGTGTTTGTGTCAAGCTAACAATGCTTAATTCAAGTTAAAGAAAGAAAATGGATGGAGATTATGTCTTCAATTTCTGATGCTTGGACATCAATTGAAATTATGGTTGAGAAAGAAGAATTGTTAGAACAAGTAGAAAGGGAAATATATGAAATGAACAATGAGCTTGGAAACAAACCCAACTAGGCTGGTAAGATTATAAAGTTTTTAAATTCAAAAACAAATTAGGAGTTAGAAGAAATGGATATTGTTAACAAGACTCATTTAATTATATAAATAAAAAAGTTCTAATTAAGAAGAATTTTTTGATGCAAATGAAAGAAAAATGTAAATTCATGCAGACATAGGTTAAGAAGTTTAACAAGAATTTCTCTACTCTAAAATAAGCAGGTTTACCCTCCAAAAATTCACAGGGAAAAAATGTTTCTAGGGAAGAGTATCAAATATTACTTAACAACACTACACAGGATCATCGATTGTTCCCCGAGGTTGAATTGTTGTAGCTGATAACCATAAAGACCATAATATTATGTCTATTACTGAAGGTGATGGTAGAGGGAAGGTCTTGCTGTACCTAGAACAGACATTGACTAGACTCACTTGGAATTTTTGGAGGGTAGTCTTCACTCGAGATGGCATAAGTGAAGTTACTTGCACCAGATTGTTCCATTAAGTAGGTTTTCAATGTAATTGGTTCCATCATCTCTATCATTATTAATTTTCTGTTTGAGCTCTACGATGTTTGATTTCATTACTAATTATTGATTTTTCCATGAAAATTCTATTTGCATGGTTTGAATCCTTAGACTTTTTAGTGTGTGTTTAATTCTTTGTTTTTAATTTTTACAAAACTTAGGACTGGATTGTGATTTTCAATTTTTAATATTAAAAATTAAATTTATCTAAGTTGAATCTAATGACGTCAACGTTGAAAGTTACTCATGCAGACCTCCCTTTTAACAGGAACCCTAATCCTCTCCCTGGTTTTGAAAATGTTAGTCCTCCTTATATAGCCACATTTCCACTTCTTGGATTCATGATAGGTTTACCTGTATGGCTATTTTCAACTTCTTTAATTCCAAATACTCCAATTGTACCAACTCAACTAAGTTTTTCAATGCCACCAAGTTCACCATCTCAACATCACTAACCTATTTTTGACCCTTTACCTTCTTCGCCCAACATATCCTCTTCTCTTTCTTATTCTTCACTTGGTAGAATCCTTGATGCTAGTAACCAAGTGACTAAGGACAAGAAGAAAGGGAAGAAAAAGAAGAAGCAAGATAAGAAAGATTTCAACCAACCAACCATGTTTGTAGGTAATGGTAATGTTGAGAAAACTTCCAAAATACATCGTAAGCCTAAATACCCTTGCAAGATTTGTAAGGGTGACCACTTCCTTATAAATTATGTTGGTATTCCTAAGGTTTTCGAAGTATGGTCAAATAATTCTCATCAACTTGTTGTAGATCCATCAACCATTGATTCTCATATTCGAGGGAAAAAGGTTAAAGTTAGGTTTCATTGTAGGTTATGAAAAGGAACTCATCATAGTCAACTTTTCCCTCACATGGATGAAACCTCAAAATTGTTGGAAAAAATTATTGTTTCATAGCAACAACTTCCATCTAATTACCATAAATGTTCTCCCCACCTACCGTTAGTTGACGAAGTGATTGATCTAAATCCAAGTACAATCAATCCCACTCTTCCATTGGAGAGTGAAACATGTATCACTCAAGTTGATCAACCATTTGTTGGTCAAGTGGTAAAATTGATTCCATGTTCAGTCGATCCCCTCTCCCTTTAGAGAGTGAAGTTCATACCATGTAGGTTCTTCATGTTACCTCAGATTCTTCTACACATGGGGAGATTTAATCTATTTCTATTGAACCCCATCCAAGTAATGAGGCTATTTCTTTTGATTGGAGTATACTGAAAGAACCCCATCTTCCTTCTTCCACCCATTTCCAAATCATTGTGAAGGCTTATGGTAAGAATTTGTGTCACACAAATTTAGATGAAGGTGCTTTTGTCGATATTTTATCCTCGACCACTTGGTAAGATTTGGGTTTCCCTCAGCTTGTGTCTATTACACATAATATTTTATCTTTTAATAATAACCTTAGTGAATCTTTAGGGATCCTTACTAAGTTACCTATTACCTTGGAAGGTATGACTATTTTTATCGATCTTAAGTTAGTCCAAGATCCCTTGGATTTCAATTTTCTCCTTCGGCCAGACTATGTCTATGCCATGAAATTTTTCGTATCGACACTCTTTTGTGTGATGTCCTTCCCTCACAATGGAAACATTGTGATAGTTGATAAAATTTTATACATTGATCTTTCTTTGACTACTAGTCATGTGACATCCCTAAATATTCCTTATATGGAAATGGTACATACACTGCCAAAGGTTAATTATATGGAAACCTATCCCATGTTTTTAGTTACTGATGCAAGCTAGTCTCTCACTGTTTGCTCGACTTCTTTTGACTTATGTATGGTAAATGACATGGTCAAAGCTTCAAAAGGTGCATTTGAATACAATTTTTTTATCCCTATTGATCCCCTTGACATGTGTTCCTTCTAGAGAACTGTTTTTCCATCTCATGAAGACCATTTGGAAGCCATGATGAAGGAGTGTCCCTTGACATGTGTTTATTCCATTTGGAAGCCATGAAACATACCATAAGAGGATAGTTCTTCTATTGTGTCAACCTTGTCAAAAAATGAAACAAGTTCTTATGAGCATAGCTATTTTTGTTTCAATCTTGCATAAGCATGAAACAAGCCATGATGATGGTTATTTTACTATGTCAACCTCGTTAAAAAATGAAACAAATGTTTGAGAGGATTATTCTCTTACTCTGCTAACCACGTTAAAAAATGAAACAAATCCTTGTAAGCATAGTTATTTTCCTGTGTCAAGCTCGATAAAAAATGAAACAACACCCATGAGGATGATTCTTTACTGTGTCAACCTCGTTAGAAAATGAAACATGTTCTTGTGAGCATAGTTCTTTTCCTATGTAAAGCTCTTAAAAAATGAAACAAATCCTCCCCTAATTAAGTCGAGTCTTTGACTAGATTTCGTAAATGTTAAGTCCAATCTTTCACCTGATCTTGTAAATGAACTGTCTTTCCATCCACCTATTAGTAACTAGTAGTTTACTTAGAAAATGAAGCAAATTTTGGAGTGCATGTGACCTTGCAATCATTACGGTGGGGGCATGAACCATCAAGAACAATTTCCTCAACACTCTCTCTCTTGTTGAGAGGGAGTGTTGAGAAATGGCAACAAGAAATTCTAGTTTAATTTGTCCTTGAATTAAAGTGAGAATTAAAATCAAATTGTATTCTCATACCAACTTGTAAATAGTTAATTAAGTTTAATTAACTTAATTAGCTTAATAATTTTTAGTTAGAAGTCTTTTTGTAGTCATGTATATGTTCTCCCTAAGTTTTAGGGGTTTAGTATGAATTTAAATTGAGTTGGAAATTAGATCACTCAGTTTACTGAGTTAAGTTCAGTTAAATTAGTTCCAAACTGTTAGAGAAACTAATAGAGAGTTAATATTTAGTTGGTGCACTAGTGCATCAACAAGTGTCACTCTAGTTGACTAAAGATTCCCTCTTCAGAAACTCATGCATGTCGATTCTGAGAAAGACCCAGTTGAGACTAGAGTGTAGGGACAGAGTACTATCAGTTGTATTATTTACTAGAGTGTAAATATCATGCATGCACCAGAGATTGATCTTATGTTTGGATTGCACAGTTTTGGAAGCATGAATTCCCTTTAAATACAGGTTATTCATCCTATGAATTATGCAAGAGATTAGGGGCTTGGAGAGATGTAGAATTGGCTAACTATTGGCCAAGATCTAACTTGTGAGCTAAGAGAGTTGAGCATACTTGTGCAGAATTGTTCTAGTGAGAACAAGCTTTGTATCTTTACTCATATTTTTGATACATGCAATATAGATAACAACATTTTGAGTAGTGGCTTTCCCCAGATACATCTTGTATTATGTGCCATTGATTTATCTTCTTCTTTCTCATATTGTTTTCATTGATTTATTGGCTTCTGTTGGTTGAGAGCAGAAGTAGATTCTTGTCCCGTGCTTTAGTACATTTCATGATCTTGTGAATCTACAAGAAATTTTACAGTTACATGCTCTTTGAATCTAGTTAATGATACACAGAAATATTTTCCAACACTAATTGATGGAGCTATGAATTTAATCATTGACATTAACATGGCCCATTCGCAATTCATGGGAGAAATCATGAGAAAAGATTCATGAATAGCATATGTACTCAATAGAAAAAAGATTATGGAGGCCTAGTTAATGAATTTGAAAGAGATGGCATGGAATTGATTAGTTGGTTTCTTTCTCAACCACTAAGATGCATGGAAATCATGAAAACTTTCCCCTCGAAGTTCCATAGAGAATTATCCAACATGGAGAATTTTTTTTCCATTTTGAGATTAATGTTTAGAGATATCCACCAACATTAATTTTTCAAGTGATGAATATCCATTATCAATGGAAATATTACATGAAAGGGTTAGAGAAAACCATATCTCCTAAGATGGAGTAAATCCCATGAGAGTCTTCACAACTTTCCTTATTTTTATATTTGATTATATTCTCGTTTACTTGATCATCCAAATCAAAAACTACTTGTCCTTTTAGTTATTTTTAATTGTTTATTTAAGAAAATCCCTTGAAGTTTTAAAGGGGTCACATTTTTTAGAAGGAAGCATGTGTGTTTTATAACTGTTATTTTTGAAGAATTAAGATCAAACAAATTTATTGATCATGTATTTGGGGAATGTTTCGTGTGATACTATTATTCACTCAATTCATTTGGTGTGGTTGATGAATGTCATAGCTATTTAAAATGTTCAATTAATATTTATTATTCATGATTTAGTAAATAAATATTAACGAATGTTGTAGTGAAATATTTATACATTTAGTTATTTTCATGAATGTCATGCTATCTACTATTGTTTTTATAAATATTGTTTAAAATAGATTAATTGTTTCTATTTTTGAATAGTCACTCCATAAACCACACTCCCAAGATAGGTTAGAATCAAATAAACATAGTTAATTTGATTTTTCCAATTAAAATAGAATCTGTTTTATATTGAAGGGAATCAAGGCTTTGAGCAATGATTATTAAGTGAAAATTATTCTTTCATCATAATTGTTGGACATTGGATAAACCAACGTTCCCCATATGTTTCGTGGCATGTGCTTAATCGCTTGCATATGCTTAAACACCTCTTAAAGTATATTAATATTATTCTCTTAAAGCTTCAAGTCATTTATATTGATCACGATAGTGTTTTGGGCACATTATTTGTAAAGTATTTCACAAATCTATTTAACTCTTGTTTACCAAAAGTTGTATTAGATTTTTTACATGTTTCTCATTTGATCTAAATCATACATTAAACCAAATAAGTTGATAGTCAAGCCTATATATCATATGGAGCTCCTATTCCAAATTGTGTAAGGTCTAACTGAAACCTTCCATTAGGGAGATCCTCTTATCATTGGGGGAACTTTTTGGCCCATCAGCAACACCACTATGTCCATGTAGTCACAGATCCAATTCCTGTTTGAAAGCAGCGAGTTTGATGGTTCAAAGTCGATATAGCAATATCTTTTGGACTCCTTGTTGCGTACATGCCTTGAATAATGTCCTCAAATACATTGGAAAAATATTTTGGATTGCAAAACTCATTTTAGATGCAAGAGTTACACAAATGTACATTTTCAACCACCATGCCTCTTTAGAAATCTATAGACTGCATTCAAGGAAGAGGTTTTTGAAACCTGTAGACACAAGATATGCTACATACTTCATTATTCTTCAACGTGCATGCATCCTTACAAGCCACTTTTGTTTCCCAAGAGTGGAATGCATGGTATGAATCTAAATCAATGTAGGCAAAGAAGATAAGAGAGAATATTCTCAATGATGATTGGTGGTTTGATTGTAAATATGTTGTTTCTTTCACAACTCCAATTGTGGAGTACATTAGGTATGCAGATTCTAATTCCCCCACCCTTAGATAAGTTTATGAATGTATTGATAGCATGGTAGGAAAGATAAGGCACAACATTTGGGATAGAAACCCCTCTTTTGAGTTCTTCAATGAAATTCATAAGATAATAGGGAACAAATGGGTCAAACTCAATAACTCTCTTCACATGGGTGTTTATGCCCTTAATCCAAAGTGGTATATGGAGAGACCAAATGGAGTTCTACCCATTGATGATAAAGAAGCGAAACAAGGATTTCTTGATGCCATATGAAAAATCTATACACCTAATGAAGCAACTGTAATCCGGGAATGATTTATTGATTTTTCCACCTTAAACCTTTCCAAATTCTCTCAAGATGCATGGGTGGACATCAAGATTTACCCACAAATGAATCACATTGGATGATGGAGAATGTATGGGGGAAATCCCAAGATATTTGAAATCTCGCCTCACACTTGTTATGTTAGGTTTCTAGTTCATCGACAACAGAAAGGAATTGGTCTACGTATAGTTTCATTCACTTAAGACGAATAGGCTTACCTCTAAGAGAGCAAATAAATTGGTTATGTGTATAGTAGTCTTTGAATTCACTCAAGGAAGGTACATAAGTATTTAGAGGGCCTTGCAACAATATGGGATATTGATGCTAAGGAGGGTTCTTAGATTGATGAGGAGGATAATCCTTCACTAGATGCAGGTTTAGTTGGCATACCTTTGGGTACCATTGTAGGTGATCTTGATATTGATGATAATGATAATGAAATCGGAGTGCGTAGCAAGGCTCAAGCTTGTATGGATAGTCTTGATGCTGAAGATTGCACTTTATGATCATATTCAACTTTAGTATTTAATGTTATGTTTTGGGCTTTGAACATTTTTGGAGCATGTATTACTTTGACACTTTGGGCATTTGCCATTTTTTTTTTACTATGTACTACATTGGTCATGCTAGCAATATGAATAATAATATGATGAGATCTTTGATTTTCACTATGTTTCTTAAATTCAAAAGTGTCTCTTGAATCATTTATATTTTCAATTTTCCATTTTTGAATTTGATATTCATATAAATGTTAATGGTAAAGAATCAAATAACCAACTCCACAAATTTTAAATGGTCAACTAAAAAAAACATAGATCACATTACTTTATCAATTTCCATTACAAAATTAAAATTAAAATTGAAATATAAAAGCATATTAGGGTTTGAAATACATGTAAATGTTTTGATGAAGATCATGGTGCCACTTGAAAGGTTTGGAGAAACCCTTTTGGAAGATGAGTAAAACCAGTTGATTCAACCAAATTATTAAAAAAATGTGAATAATGATATGTGTTTATAACAGACAAGTCAATTAAATCATTTTGCAGAAAGAATGTGAATGATAGGAAAAATAATATATATATTATTAACATGTGATGCAACCATCTAATTGAAAGTTCAAATTAGACTAATCAAGCCATGCGCGAACATTGATGAGTATTCTAGAAGAAAATGTAAGTTGGAATTATTTGGTGGTGTACAAGGGATTGAAAATGGCATCCTATCCATTAATTGAATAATATGTTTCGACTTCTTGTTTACAGTCCATAAAATGTAAACAAATTGATTTATATGGAAATTGATAACATTGTTGTCTCTTCATTAAGTGTAAGTGCAAACCAATCCATTTATATGTAGTTTTTTCATCATGAAGGCATGTTCAAATCTTAGACTATAATATCCACTTATGATCAAAATTAGCTTCCACTAAAATATGGAGGCAGTTGACACATACCTCATATCTTATTTAGGGTCAAGATTTATATTTTATTTGAAGGTCCTGGAGCTGCCTAGGCTTATGCTGAAACTCACAGAGTTTTCTTCCATACACATAGTCGCGTGTTCTTTGAAATGATAGGAATTATTATACTAAGGGGATGATTTGGATTTCTCTTAATCCTTTGTCTTTTAACAAATTTGAAGAATCAACCATACAACTCACAATACAATACAACGAAAATTAATTTAAATGGTAACTAAGAGTCAATACACAAATGCCCATTTCTTTGCTTGTTATTAAGGTTATAACTGCAAGAATAAAATCACCACGATATTTCATGAATTAGTGTGCAAGCCACATTTGATGAGACAATTTGATAAGATTTCAAAGTTAATTTCTGTAGTAGCATATATATTTGAATTCCAAAGTTTTATATCTATTCTGATTTCGAAATAATACCATGCAAATATATGTTCAAATTTTAAAATTGTACCTCAAAGTTAATGTTTATTTGATGACAAGACCATTCTGCACTTATTATAGTACTTAATCCATTCCAAGATGGAAGTGACTGGAAACTTCAACTAGTGGAAAGGTGCTTGATAAGGTATTAATAATATTTTGCAAAAATATCTAAACATCAAAAATGCATTCTTCCACCTTCAAAAAACATCATCCAAGATGGTCATTTAAAAATTTTAAACATATTTTACGTGCAAAATGGCCTCTGACAAGAAAAATTCCCATCAACTTCCAACCCTGGTTACCTGCATGCAACAATGCCTTCTTCAAATTCCCTTTCTCTACATCCTCCATAAACATTAATTCCTTATTCAAAAGAGAAACTTCGGGAAGTTGCAAGTTATGGCGTTTTACTATTCTATGTGTCGTTTTCAACATGTGCTCATTTTTCTGATGGGAACACTACTCTACCAAAAATCTAAGAATAATTTTGCCAAAGAAAGTAGCGAGATGTTCTGCTGCTTCAATGTTAGAAGTTTCCAACTATTTCCCTATATTTTTTGGATAATAGTTAAGATTGGTTCTTTTGGCTTTGTTTGTTTTTCCTAATCTAAATTTTTTGAAAAAACGTATAAAAGGAACTTTTTTCTTTTATGTAAAATGTCTCTTATGTAACTTCCTTAAAAGTTGCGGATGGATTTAGAAAAAAAATGAAATGTTTCTATTTATCCATATAAGCCTATAAATGCAATATGAAAAACATAAAACAAATGGATAGTGGGTTGAATGGTTGGATAGTGTATGCTTATGACTTGGTTGTTGTAAATCTCCCTTGAATAATAATAATAATACTGATTATTATTGGCCCCATGGATATTTCCCTCACAAGGAGGGCTTTACCATGTAAAACATTGTGTCAATATTTGTGTTTGATTATTCTATTACCTTATTTATTTTCCATTATTTTCTACAATTTCAATTTATTTATAGGCTATTCTTTCACTGCTCAAATCAAGAAGTTGTATTAGAGTTTTGAGGTATTTTTCTTTAATGGAGACGATGCAAAGTGCAAAGTTTGAAATCGAAAAGTTCAATGTCAATAATATCTTTGAGCTATAGAATGTTAAGATGCAGGATATGCTCGTGTAGTAAGGAGTGGGAAAGGTGTTGTTGTGCAAGGCAAAGAAACCCATGGGCATGGATAATGATGACTCTAAGGAGATGGATGAAAGATCCCTCAGTGTTATTTGTCTATGCTTGGTAAATGATGTGTTATTTAACATCGTTGTAGAGAAAAAAATTGCAGGCCTATGGACCAGGTTAGAAAGACTTTATATAACAAAGTCCTAGACAAATAGAATCTACTTTAAGCGACAACTATACAGTTTCGGGATGAAGGAAGGCACAAATATATATGATCATTTTAATTATTTCAATACTCTTTTATGCCAGTTGACTAGTATAGATGTAAATCTCAAAGAGGAAGACAAAACAATTAGACTATTTTTTTCTCTTCTCGAGTCTTAGGATCATTTTCTAACCTCTATAAGTTTTAGTTTTACCAATGATGTTGTTATGGGAGCTTTGTTATCTGAGGAAACTTGGCATAAATGTAACCTTGAAACCTAAACATCATAAGCAATGGTGGAAAGAGGTCGATCAAAAGAAAAAGATCAGAATCTAAGAGACACATCAAGATCAAAGTCAAGAGGCAAGAAGAGTAAGTTAAATTGATAGTACTGTAACAAATCATGGCATCTTAAAAAGTATTGTGGGAAAAGAAAGGAACAAGATACTCAAAACGACTATATAAAGGAAGCAAATTTAGATGAAACAAGTCTAGGTATTTTTGATGAGGTATTGTCCACTTCTACTATTTTTCAAGATCATCATAATTAGTTTCTATATTCTGGTGCTTCCCATCATATGTGCCTTCATGGGAATTGGTTCACTTCATACCAATCTATTGATGACAGTGTGGTTTTCATGGGTAATGATGTTACATGAAAAAAATGTTGGGATTGGTAGTATCAAGATTAAAATGTATGATGTTATTATTAGAACGTTAACATAGGTGAGGCATGTACCTGGGCATAGAAAGAACTTTATATCTTTGGGAGTGTTAAATTTTCTAGTTATAAATGTAAAGTTCAAGGTGGAGTTATGAAGGTGATGAAAGTAATCTTGGTAGTCATGAAGGCTAAAAGGTTTGGTAAGCTTTAAAATCCTGAAGGAAGGACATAAATAGATCATGTAACAATAACATTTGAAGGTGCAAGTGACTCTACCCATTTATGGCATCAACACTTGGGTCATATGAGTGAGAAAGGGTTGAAGGTATTGGTTGATCATAAGTTACTTCCAAGCTTGAAATCTTTGAATTTGAATTTTTGTGATCATTGTACTTATGGAAAGCAATATAGGTAGAAATTTAAAACAGGAATTGTGGGTAGAAGGAGTTATTACAATGTGCTATCTATTAAATTGGTCACCATAAATTACAATTAACTATAACATTCTGGAAGAGGTATGGATAGGTCAGCCTTGTGATTATTCAATCCTCATTTTTTTGGTTGTGATGCCTATGCTCTTATTCCAAAGAATCATCATTATAAATTAGAACCAAAATAAAAAATACTAATATTTTTTGGATATGGTGATGGAGTTAAGGGATATAGATTGTGGGATCCTACTACCCACAAAATCATCATTAAAATATATGTCATATTTGATGAATTGTCACTCATGAAATCAGATGTAGATGGTGAAATGAAATAGGCAAAAGTACCACAGATTCAATAAGTTCAATTAGAGACTCAATCATCTTCAAGGGAGGAGGATCATGAAGATGGCCATGAAGAAACTTCTACAGAAGAAGATGAGGATAAAAAAATTTCTCATGAAATAGAGGAAATACTGTAGTAAATTCTACGAAGGTCTACACAGATCAAATCTTTTCCTCAAAGGTATGATGAGATTTCTACATTTGTTGATTTAATTGCTAATGATGGAGAACCTAGCTTTTATCAGGAAGAAATGGAAGTATCTGATAGCGATAAATGGATATAAATGAAAGAGGAAATGAATGCCTTACAAAGAAATAAGACATGGGATTTGGTAGAACTTCCTAAAGACAAGAAAGTTGTTGATTGCAAGTGGGTTTACAAATTGAAGAAAGGAGTTGATGATAATGTTCAAAAGTACAAAGAAATATTGATTGCAAAAGGATATTCTCAAAAGGAAGGTATATATTTCCATGAGAATTTTTCACCAGTTGTTAAGTTTTCTTCAATTAGAGATGTGTTAGCGCTAGTTGCATTAGTGGACCTAGAGTTAGAGAAACTAGATGTTAAAAAAACATTATTACATGGAGATTTGCATGAGGATATATATATGGATCAATGAGAAGGGTTTGTTCAAAATAACAATAAGAGGTTTGTATGCAAACTCAGTAAGTCATTGTATGGCCTAAAGCAGTCTCCTAGGCAGTGGCACAAGAATTTTGATTCCTACATGATGAGACACAATTTTACCATAAGTGAGTATGATCATTATGTTTACTTTCAAAAGTTGGAAAATGAATATTCATTATTTTGGTGTTATATGTTGTTGATATGATTGTAGCAAGAAAAATCATGGATGAGATCAACAGGGTAAACGTTCAGTTGGCTAGAACCTTTGAAATGAAGGGTATTGGAGCAGCGAAACAAAGCTTGGGCATGGAGATACACATAGACTGGAAAAATGGTAAGTTGTGGTTATCACAAGATAAGTACGTGGAAAAAATACTTTTGAGATTTGGTATGAATAATGTGGAACCTATTCAAATCCCTTTAGATTCCCATTTCAATCTTTCTTTAGGTTTGTTTCCTAGTGATGATGAAGAAAAGGAGTATAATATGTCTCGTGTACCATATGCTAATGCAGTAGGATCCTTAATGTATTTGATCTTTAGTACAAGGCCAAATATTTCCCATGTAATTGGTGTTGTTAATATATACATGGAAAATATAGCTAAAGAGAAATGGGAAATAGTGAAATGGGTGCTTCAGTATCTTAGTGGCATAATAATTATTGTATCACCTATAACAGTAGTACTGATTCAGTCTGTGGTTATGTTGATTCAGGTTTTGCAGGTGATTTGGATAAAAGGAGATCCACTTTTGGATATGTTTTTATTCTTGTAGCTTGAATTGTTAGTTGCATGTCAAAGCTTTAGCACATAGTTTGTTTATCAACTACTAAGGTAGAATACATAGTTGTCTCACATGCTTGCAAAGAGTAAAATGGTTAAAGGTTTTCTAGATGAATGTGGAAGGATGTAGGACAAGGTGAAAGTATTTTGTGATAGTCAAAGTGTTATTCATTTGGCAAGGAATCTATCTTATCATAGTAATATAAAAACATACAACTGTTAAATATCATTTTGTAAGACAAGTTATTGATGAAAGTGAAGTGGTAGCTCTGGAAAAAGTCCATACAAAGAAAAATTGTGCATACATGTTCACAAAACCAGTTTTTTTAGAGAATCTAAAATGGTTCCTAGCTTCTCTTGGCTTACCAGGAAGGTGATGAATATTTTGGGCATGATATATCAGGTAATTTGTTGTCAAGGTGGAGACTTTTAGAAGTTTCCAACTATTTCCCTATATTTTTGGGATAATAGCTAAGATTGGTTCCTTTAGCTTAGTTTGTTTTCCCTAATCTAAGTTTTTGGAAAAAACATATAAAAGGAACTTTTTTATTTTATGTATAAATTTTCTTATGTAACTTCTTTAAAAGAAGTGGATGGATTTAGAAAAAATCTAACAAGTTTGTATTTATCCATCTAAGCCTATAGAGGCAATACGAAAAACATAAACAAATGCAGAGTTGCTTGAATGGTTGGATATTATATGCCTATGATTTGGCTATTGTAAATCTCCCTTGAATAATAAGAATAATGATTATCATTTCCCCGTGGATGTTCCCCTCACAAGGAAGGTTTTATCACATAAAATACTGTGTCAATCTTTGTGTTTTATTATTCTATTGCCTTATTTATTTTCCATTATTTTCTTCAATTTTAATTTATTTGCAAGTTATTCGTTAGATACTCAACTCAACATTTAATCTAATTTCTGCTAACCATAGATGTAAAAATTCTAGAGAGGTAGAATCATTGAGGGGAAATTGCTCTAACATAGCCTCTATTGTTTTATGGTCATTAGAGATCGCAAGTCTCCAAATTATTTTCTCTGTGCCTTTCTCTAATTCCTCAAACTTAACAACAACTAATGTGACTTCCCTTAAGAGACTCATCTTAACTAGAGATAATGTGGAAAGGATGTGAACAAGCTGGTCATTGCTAGACACATTTTCACTTGAAAGTATCAACCCTAGTATCATAAGACTCGTCAACTGGGCTCCTAATTTATTTGCTTTAGAATTCACGTCAAATGACATTTCTAGTTCATTTTTCGCAAAACCCTAATCGCCATAATTTGTGCTTTCTAGTTTCTTTTCTTGACAAATAAGTTTTCACTAGTGGATCTGATCAGGTGCTTAATATTTAGCTTAAAAATCAAATTTATTAGAATCGCTCAAAACCTAAATGACCTTGTTTGTCTCGACGATACAATCCCAACACAACTCATTTCAATCCTAATCGAGATCGTATGAGGAAGATATTGCATTATGTCTGCTTTGCCAAATAGTTGAATTGTGCAAAAAAAAAGGTACAGTCACTGCCCAGGCAACAGTCCATACTACTGGCGTGGAAGGTGATTGTGCAGGTCAACGAGATGGTTAAGGGTCAGTAAGGTTTCACCCAGTTTCATATTGTGGTTGCTCGACAGGTTGATGATTTGGATTCTTCTCATTGGATGCAGGTGGACCAATGAGGAGGGGACATGTGGCAAGCCTGGAGGTCACCACATGTCTCTCCCCAAAGGTCAGATATATTTGCATGTAGTAAAATTTTATGGCAGGCCAAGGGGTCAAACCTTAGACCTACACTGCACAAACTCCAAGTCTTACCACTACACCTGCATTCTGGTTAATATATTATGGTTTGAGTTTATATTTGATGTGATATGTCTTGGTGGCTAAGGGAAGGAGGAAGCCAACCCCCTCCCATGTGAACACAACCTTGAATATTGGTGGCTATGGTTAAAGGTTAACCAAAAACTGTGACACTTACCATAACCATTGACATTTATACAACCATGTAACCATTACCATTTAAACCGTGGGCTAACAGCTTACCAGAACAATGCCATTAAATGAGCTTAATGCACTAATCCAGCTTAGTGATTAATTAAACTATGCTTATCCACTAATTAATCCATAGTTAAGATAGTGGCAAGTTTGGTGGTCCCTCCAATCTTGGTGGTATCTCCATATTTAGTGGAGTTAACTAGAGTTCCTCGAGTTTTAGTAGAGTTTTATAAGGAGAATTTGATTATTCCATAACTTTTGCAAAATTAAACCAAATGGGGATCAAGAAAAGGCATTCCTGGATGATTTGGATGTTCTAAGAACATTGAAGTAGGTTTTAGGAGTATTAGAGCATTGTAAATATCAATTTTTCCATTTTGAGCTAATACAGAGGCCTAAGCCATGGAAGATGGATCAAGGAGATTTAGTTAAGGAGGGGTGAACTCCTTCATCAAAAAATTGTGTTAAGTGTTCATTTTGATGGATTGTTATACATTTATTTGCTAATTTTCAACACTTTAATTTCATGCTATTTTGCTCATGAATTTGACATAAAACTTGAAAAAGTTTACCTATTACAGTCACAAACACCATAAAGGAAACCTATGCACATGAAGAAAATGATAAGTAGTTGTTTTTAATTATGAAGTCGAAACTAGCATAGAAAAATTAAAATTCAACAACGGATCAAGTTGGCATGAGAGAAAATGTTATTCTCTTGATTGCTTGAGTTTTGTGCAAGTAGGGTTTTCATGGTTGCAAATTTGTGACGCTTACAAGCTCAAAGTTGTAGAGAGGAGAAGGGAAACTGTTGGTTGCAAATCCCGAGGTAATGCCCAGAACAAGGAGAGCCACAAGGCCACAATCTCCACCCAAAGTTCCAATCCCAACTACACTTGAAACACCTCAAGTTTTACCTTCAATTAAGATTGCGGAGGTATAAGCAATACTAGAAGTTGAGCTTGAATCTAAAGCCATCATGTCTGAAGAAAGAGAGAATGAAGGTATTTTAGAAGAGGAAGCATTCAAAAAAGCTTTCTATGAATTAATTGACATGGTTAGAGTCATCTATGAAGAGAGGAATACTAGAATGGCTGGAGATAGTTCTAAGTCCCCACATGGAAAGGGAAGCTCGCGAGATAAAAAAGTTGAAAAGAAGGATTCAAAGGGTAATGGAGGAAAGCCTCCTCCATCTCCACCATCTTCATCATCTTCCTCATCATCTTCATCATCGTCAACATCTCAAAAAACATCATCTTCCATTTCCACTACAAAAACTATTCATACTCATTCAAAAAACCCCAAAGGAAAAATCTCCCTTACTCAAATTGGACATTAAGTTTGAAATTCCCATGTACAATGGAGAGTTGAATGCATAAAAGTTAGATAATTGGATTAAAAAATTAGAGTTTTATTGTAGGATTCAGAACCTTCAAGAAGATGATATAAAAATTTGGTTGGCTTGATCGAGGCTAGAAGGACCAACACTAGTTTGGTGGGAAGAAAAGACTCAAGAGGAAATGAAAATTCATGGTAAGATATCCATTTCTTGGGTTGTATTCATTTATGAAATTAAAGGACAGTTAAATCCTTTAACCTATATGAAAAATCCATTATGAGTTGGCAAAATGTTAGGCAACTCAAGGGCTAAACATTTCAAGACTATACCCATGAGTTTAGGAAGAGGGCTTTGTTGTTAGGAGTAAACTTGAATTCCCAGGATATAATGTTGAAATATATTGCAGGTTTACATTCCTAGTTAAAACATATTATCCTTATGTTCAATCCAAGCAACTTAGATGAGGTATGTGTGCAAGCCACACACCTTGATGTAAGAGGAAATAACATTCAGGAAGAGGGTAGTAAAAAGAAGCTATTGAAGGGTAAGGAGGAAGAGAAGGGTGGAAAATGGAAGGGAAAGAATAATTCAAGTGTGAAAAAAGAAGGGGAGAAAATTATATGCCAACATTGTTCCAAAGAAGGCATGATGAAACCCACTGTTGGAAATTACATCCCGAACTAAGGCCTAAGAAACAAAACAATAAGGGAAAACAAAATATGACCACTACCACACAACATGATCTTGGATCATATTCTGGTGATGAGACCAATATTTCAGCCATGGTTACAAAAGGAAAAGAAGCTATTGCAAGCACTAGTTCCTCACATAGTCACAACAACACTCCAAATGAAGAATCAAGGATAGAGTTGTTCCATGTAAGGGTAATTTCAAATCATACAAAGATTGATCCATTATTTGATAGTGGGTCACAATCGAACTTAATTTTAGAAGACTTGGTAAAAACAATTAACCTTGATAATGTACCTCATCACAAGCCATATCCCTTGGGTTGGTAGTCAATAATGCAAATTTACAGGTTACAAGGAAATGCTTATTCAGGTTTTCCATTACTGAAAAATTCATTGACGAAGTTGAGTTAGATGTAGTTCCACTTGACATCTCAGGAATATTTTTGGGAATTTCTTGTTTGTATGATAGGAAAATGTTATTTTATCGCCATAAAAACAAATATATATTGCTCAAGGATGGAGTGGAGTACATTGTGAGAGCCCATTGCAAAATGTTAAACATTTCTTTGGTTAATGTAGGGCAAATGAAGAGACCAGTAAATGCAAGTAAAATTTTTGTGCTTCTCACGATCAAGAAAAATAATGATATTTATTATGAATATTTTGAAGGTTGTGATGAAAAATTAAAATATGATTTGTTTGATCTGGTAGGAAAGCATGGCAACATGTTTCAGGAACCAAAGGGATTACCTCCCAAGAGGGGAATTCAACATGAGATATAGCTGTAACAAGATGTTCCACTTCCAAACATTGGCATCTATCGCATGTCAATCATGGAGAGAATGGAAATTAAAAATAAAATTCAATAATTCCTAAACAAAGGTATCACATGCCCATCTACTTCACCATGTGTTTCAACCATTGTCTTGGTTCCAAAGAAGGACGAGACTTGGCGCATGTGTGTGGATTTCCATGCGCCAAACAAAATAACGGTAAAGAATTGTTATCCACTCCAAAGAATTTATAATTTTCTTGATCAATTAAGGTATGAAAATTATTTGACTAAGTTATTCTGACTAAGTCGTTATCATCAAGTTAGAATAGGTAAAGACGAAATTTGGAAAACTGTATTTAAAAATAAACAAGGATTGTTTGAGTGGATTGTTTGCCTTTTGGTCTTACAAATGCTCCAACTACTTTCATGAGAGTTGTGAATTATGTATTGAGACCATTTCTAGATGGCTTTGTCATTGTTTACTTAGATGATGTTCTCATATTCATAAAATCCAGATATGAACATGTCATGCATGTGAACGAAGTACTTGATGTCTTGAGAAAATAACAGTTGTTTTTAAAGATGTAGAAGTCTGAATTTGGAAAGACTTCTTTAGTGTATTCGGGACACATTATTGGAGGAGGTGAGCTAAAGATAGACCCCTATAAGGTTGAGGTCATTCTGAATTGGACCAAGCCCAATATAGTTATAGAGGTAAGAAGCTTTCTTGGGGTAGCACATTATTGGAGGAAATTTGCTGCTAATTTTTCTTCTATTTTTGCTCTGCTACATGCATTGACTAGTGTCAAGAAAGTCTTCCACTGGGGAGATGTATAGAAAAAATCATTTAATGCTTTAAAACAAAAGACCAGTTCAACACAAGTATTGGCTCTTCCAAATCTGGGACAGTCGTTTGAGATTCAAATGGATGCTAGTGATTACGCCATGGGAGTAGTTCATATGCAACATGGTAAGCCCATTTCATTTCATTCTGAAATTTTTAATGGTGTTGTGACTAACTATCCCACTTATGAAAAAGAACTTTACACTTTGGTACAAAGTGTTAAAAAAAGGAAACACTACTTGATGGTGAAGGAGACCATTACCCATATCGAACATCAACCATTGCAATAATTACAGTCACATTCAAAGCTGTAGCAATCACGACACTTTAGATGGATGGGTTTTCTACAACAATTTCATTTGGTTATCGCATACAAAAAGGGAATGTAAAATAAGGTAGCTAATATGCTTTATAGGACTATTTTAAATTCTTCTATTATACTCAAGCATAATTATATTTTACATGAAAGTTACATTGAGAAATATGCATATGATAATGAATTTCAAGGTGTATGCAAGATTGAAGTAAATAAACCAAATTGAAGAGTTAGATTACCATGTACATAACAGTTTGTTGTATCACTTGGGAAAGTTATGTATTCCACAGGGAGAAAGAAACAATATCATAAGGGACGCACACACTTCATTGATTGTTGGACACTTTTGTGTAGGAAAAGACTGTAGCAAATCTCCAAATGTATTGTTATTGGCCACACATGTTTGATAATGTATCTTTTTTCATTAGAGGATTTTATTTGTGTGCAACAAGTAATCCTAGCAATAGGAAACTAGGATTGTACACTCCACTTCCGAGACCTTCACGAGCATGGGAGAGTATTTCAATGGATTTTGTAGGAGGTCTTCCATTATCAAGGAAAGATCATGATTACTTGTATGTAGTTGTAGACACGTTCAATAATATGTGCATAATAACACCATGTAAAAAGAAAATTACAGCTGAACAAACATATCATCTTTTATTTCAAAATATTAGGTTTCATTTTGGTCTTCCTACTTCTATTGTAAGTGATCGAGATTCTTGATTTGTTGCAATTTTTTGGTCAAATTTGTAGGACATGATGGGCACTACGTTGAAGAAGAGTACAACTTTTCATCAGAAAATAGATGGAGAACCTGAGGTGGTCAACAAGACAGTCATTCATCTTCTTAGAGGATATTGCAGCAAACATCCCAAGTTGTGGGGTGAACAATTGCATTAGATACAACATGCTTACAATAGGGCAAAGCATTCTTTCACAAACACATCGCCATTTGAGGCATGTTTTGGGTACTTTCCAAGATCACTATTGGACTTCATATTTGATAAAGATGTTACCATCGATGGTCATTGCAACATCGACAAGGCAAGGAAGTTCATTGAGAAAATATAGTTGATACATCACACAGTGAAAGGACAAATTGAAAAGAGTCAAAGAAACTACAAGGCAAGGCATGACAAACAACATGTAGATCTATTGTAGTGACTACAAACACCCTCCAAAAATTTTCCTTAGCTTTGTTTTTGAGCCTCCCTACCAACCATCGTTAGCAGCATGTCTCGCATGGTAAAGTACATAAGCTTCATTGGTTTTTTAGTAGCTTTCCAGCCTGTGGATGATTCTTTTCTTCACTCCACTCATAGGTTTCCCCTTAGGACCTGATTGAGCTACTGGCTAAGAACCTCTCTTAGAAAATTGCACAATTCTAGAGGGGAACCAACCTTCCCTCCAAAAATTACGCAAATCTGACTGGTAGCCTGCTAGGCTCAGAAATTGCGCAATCCTGTTAAGCAACCTTCCTTTGGAAAATTACGGAATCTGGCACAGCAGTGCAGGTTAGCCCAAAAATTGTGCAATTCTGTGCAGCAGTCAGCTACTCCTCCTAGAAATTGTGCAATCACTTTAGACATTCAACCCAACTTCCTCCCACAAATTGCGCAAAAATCCCTCTTAGTCAAGTAAGTTGTCGCATGTGCCTTTGGGTTCACCAATTCCCTCTGGGACTGAGAAAACATGACTTGCATGCCTGGGCTGCATTTTCCCAAAATAGAAAAAAATATACATGCAAAAAGAATCCCTAGATTTTAGGGATCTATTTTTAGTAGCTAGAGGATACATGCAAAGATCGTTTTAGAAACTTTCCTCCAATTGTTGCGTTTTCCTAATTTGTGGCATGCACGTCATAAGCCTCAAACTTATTTATTTGACACTTCACAACTCATTCTTCACATTGATCTTGGATCTCTCACATCCCACAGTACATCTAGGAGTCTTCGACACATCCAACTCATCTATTCCAGGTAAGTCCACATTACTTGTCTTTTCCAACATTTCTGTCGCTTTTTGTGTTTTGGCTTGTATGAGTGATGTCTGCTTGATTTATGTGAATGCTTGCTATCATCTGCATGCATTTAGCTTGTATAAGCATTGTTTTAGTATTCATTAGCATCTCACTGTTGTCGCATGCATGACATTGTTTTGAATGAATGGTCACTAATTCGGCAACTCGTTTCACACACATGCATGTTGTTCCATTTTTTGAATCTCACATTCAATATTTGCATGGATGATCATTCACCCCTACTTACATTGAGTATCACCATGCATTCACATATTCATTTTCTTTCAGTTGCCTGTCGATGGGTCTGGGAAATCTTCGCCCAGACTTTGCCTTGCTCGGACAACATTGCACAATTATGAGAGAGAACGCTCTACTATTCTCCCATAAAATGCGGGAATCTAGAAAGTTAGTGCCCTCCAGTCTTTCTTTGCAAAATTCTGAGAGACAGTGACTGCTGGCCCAAAAAATTTCGCAATGCAGTCCCTAGGCCTACAACACTTTCCATTTGAAATTGTACATTGCGCAATCTCAGCACCCGACAGGCCAGTCTATATTGTGCATTGTGCAATTCCAGTAGTCAACGAGACTCCTGACAGTCTTAGCTACATTTTGTGTAGTTCTGGTAGTCAGCCTCTCGACCTCCTAGTGAAAATTTCACATTCCTTGCCAGTAGTTCCCCGGGAATGTTGCATGTCATCCCTCAAGTTTGTTTTGGTTTTAACTGACAGATTTCCTACCATGCATGTCGATATGTCTCTAGATATAGCAGGTTTTCATTCATCTCTAACCAGTTCAAGATCAATGGCCTCCAAGAGAGTAGGATCAAAGGATACCAACAAAAATGCAAATGGAGCAATAGCTGAGAGAGTGTCTATGATTTTTCTGATATACGAAGACACCAAGTTGATTGCAGATAAAGATATCAAGATGAAATGGAAAGACTCCAATGGTGTGTTCTCAGGCACATTTGGGGAAGATCTTGAAGACTGCCAAGTCTATGTGAACATTCACAAATTTGGCTTGTACCAGATTGCATGCAGGTATACCACATTCCCATGTGCAGATATGATACACTGGATCATCTCACAAACTGATCCCGACATGATGACATTGAGAATTTTTAGCGAGACTGAGATTGCTACCTTCAGGGCACAAGATTTTCAGCAGATTACCACTTGTTGAAGCTAGTGATCATCATGGAGACACCGTTCAACCTACCTAGTAGCAATATCATGTCGAGGGAAATCTTGAAGAACTAGGTGAAGGAGCCAACCAAATTTAGGATGACACCCAACCATATTTACAAGATGAAGATACTGCGAAAGGAATATTAGTACTTGGTCATCCTTGCATGTCGCTTGTATGGCCAAGAGAGCACAGAGAGCTTCTTGCAGAGTTGGGTGATCGCATTGGACCAATTGGCCAGTGAAGGCAAAGCATGCAACTAGTCTGACATGTTGTCTCAGAGGCTAAAGGAATAGGTGACAGGAGCTCGCTAGCTTCCCAAAGGTTAGTAAGCATAAATCTACATGTACTCTTACATCTTGGATGCAATCTAAGACCATTAGGAGTTACCAGGTTTGGAATGGGAATGGACATCAATGGAAACCTTTGTGAACACTTATTGTACATTGTTTTTTGAATTTAGCTTCTTAGGAGTCATCACACAGCTTTCAAATATTTTTGTAACCCATGTGTATAAGATGATATTTGAGTAGGATCCAGCTTGCATCAACATAGAAGATTCGTATGTCTCACCATCTAGCACCTTCATACGAATGTACAGCATGGAGAAGCCTCCACATGTTTTGCCGAAGTTTTCCATGGACAAGCTCATCATGCCAAAAGTATCATACCACATCTCGGCAAGACTATGAGCCTCACTACACCAGAAGAAGAAGGTACCTTTACCCAGTCTTCAACTGTGTATCAGGTTGCAAGAGATATGGAATCTCAAGCATGTCGATGTTGAAATAGAATATTTCAAGAAATATCCTTTCGGCACGAGAAGCTATAATCCGTATGACCAACATTGTTTTGTGAAGGATCACTATGCGGGAGTACAGTTTCTGTGGATCCATGGGGCGTGTCATTGGGCTGAAGAAGACCCATGGAGATATTTTCATAGCTTTTCTAGGTATTTTTAATGATCCAGTTGGTATCGATGTAGAATGGTTAGAAAAGCAGCATGAAGAAACATCTAGGAGAGCACCAGTAGCAAAGGTAAACATACCACGTGCGACAAAGGCAAGAGAAATATTATCAACAATGCAAAGGTAGAGAAAAGAAGCAAGTTCAGAGCAAACCCACTTATGCAAAAAGCTACTTTGGAAATGGAGGTGAATAGGAAGCAGTACGATAGGAGGACATGTAAGCGCAGAGTGAAAAATAGAGAATGGAGGAAACAATGAAGGAATTTCATGAGTTGAATGAGAAACTCTCAAAGGAACATGAGCTGCACACATAGGAGAAGGAATGTAGCAAGGAGCGATACATCAAGGGGCGCAACACGTACATACAGATGAAACTATCCCCATATAGGTAGTAGACTCATCCAAGCAACTGGCACAAAGCAGACAAGATGAGCAGTCGCAAGAGCAGGACTTTGCTCAAGAGATTAAACGAGCACTTGAGCAGATGGATATATAGATGGATTAACCAAATTTAGAGTAAGACATCGACCTCATGCCTTACCAACAAGAGGTTAACCCACCTGATTCAGCCTATCTAGAAGTAGAGCAAGTACCAAGTGACCAAGGAGATACTGAGATCCTTGGAGACAATCTAGAAGAAGATATGCACAACATATCATTTGATTAGTTGTATCATAGAGTTGTACAATGACACAAAGTGTCTACTCTAGATGACCACACATCTCCTAACAATTTTTAGGAATGAGTGATCATGTCTGACATGCCCAAGCATCCAGCAACATTGGCTAATGATACAAGAGCATATGTTGAAGCCACTAGCTCGAGTGTTTGCTTCTTGATAGCGAAGAACAAACTAATGGCTAAGGAGTTACAAATGGACAAGCAGGGAGGAGAACTGGTACAACATCCGCCCAAGCAGAGTTGAAGAAGGAAATATTGGATGAAGTATTGTCCCTTGAGACAGTCATGCAACCATTGTATTCCAGATTTGGTACCATGCATAAGGCAGTTGTCCATCTTAAGATTGGCAACAACGATGTGCTAGGAGAGCACATATCTTGTGAAACTTGCATAATGTTGTTGGCCACATGAAAACATGGACAATGAGATACAAATGAGCCCCATTACACTTTCCTAAGACAATTAAGTCCAAAGTGGTTGAACTAAAGGCATGTATCCAAAGTCAAATCCAAAACTATGAAGAACTCATGTAGCTCATCACTAGTTTGCAGGCTCCACATGTAGGGGTATTCAGAAGCATGGATGTTGTTGTTCACACACATATGGTACCACCTATTGGGACACTCACCAAGGCAAAGACAAAGGCACAAGTATGATTGGAGCTTGACTCATACTTTGACAAGTTGATGTGCATAGCCACCAGTGTAGACTTTGCAATCAATGCACACACCATGCATCAGTATGTTGCTGGTTTGGTCTCACTCAAGATAATGATGCACATGTGTTATAGACATATTTGGGCACTGCAACCCCAATCACATATGTACATAAAACAAGGGCTTCTAAACCCATAAAAGTGTTTTTTCATTCCCTAAAGGATCAAGGGTAGCTGATTACATCATTTCCTAGAAATTCTCCTTGAAAAACTACTTAGAACTGGTCAAAACTAGACCATCTCACCTGCTCCATGGTCAGGGTACGATGCATCTCATCTATTGCACATGGGAGGTGTGATGCATATTGCAAAGCTCTTCTGTAGGGTGTGATGGGCGAGAGTAGACAAATGGTAGAAGTAGTTTGCTAGGTGGAAGCCAAGGGAATCTTCTAGAAACTTCTCATATGACACTTGCCTCTCTGAATTCGCCCAGGGATGAGTAAGAGATCATGAAATATCCAATTGAAACCAAGAACTATCAGTGAAATGACACTAATCAAAATCCCAGATGCTGACTCACCCACCTGCAAATATCTATATATGGATCCCCCATCCTAGAGATCCAAAGGCTGGAATTTTGTATTTTGTAAGAAGTGCTGTTGGTTTCTCTGTGAAACATCATAGTGTTGGGTGATCTAGATTTTCATGAGGTGAAGAGGGCTTTCATGCTAGGAGGATGGTGTTGGATCCGACCAATGGGTTGTAATCCTCTCTTCTACTACTTCTATCAATAAAGCTATTTGAGTTTTCCTCCATATTCTTGTATATTTCTAAATCTTGTATTGATATATGCATTTGTATGGTTAATATACATCTGATCCTATATTTTTTATGGTTACAGATCTCTATGCTTTGATGGTATTATGCTGCTTTGACTCTACAGGTTTTCTTTGAAGTGAGACAAGTGAGGAAAGAGTGGCAAGCTCTGTCAAAGGGGGGAAGAAACAAGCAAGGAGCCAAGAGAAAGTCTGAGGTTGGTACTCTCTGCTTCTCTCTCATCTATCTCTCATAAAGGAGAACACAAGTAACTTTAGTTTGTTTGTTTCTAAGATAGCTACCCATCTTAGTGGGTCTAGCAGCTCTGGATGGACACTAGTTTTCCTGATCATAAAATGGTGAGTCCAGTGGGGATCAAATAGTTTGATTGTTAGTTACTATTGTTTGTTTTATAAACTACAAAAGGAGCTTGAAGTTAAGCCAGCTAGCCTTTGAATTGCTTTTGCTATGCAACTGCAAAGTAGATCAATGCTGCTTCAGTCAATCTCCGGGTTAGTTTATGAATTGAACATCTGACTTGCAAACATCCTAAGTGCCCTAGTGGTAGCTCAAATAACCTCATTAGATCAGCCCCTATACTTTGTGTTTACTCCCTATCACTAGCTTAGCCTAAATACTTGAACTTAGCTGCAAACTATGAGTGAAAACCAAGCTCAGTCTCATCCCTAGACCATCACACTATCTCTCATTGGTAACCTAGATGCATCACACCTCCTGTGTGTTGCAGGTGAGATGCATCCCTATTTCCCTATGTTACATGTGCGATGATTGAGTGAGACTATTTTTGCCTCTAGATTTTGGTTTTTTCTTCATTGTCTTCAACTTTATTCAGTAGTTTTACTATCTATGATCAATACATCACTGTTGAAACCTTCTTCCTTTGCATTATTCAACCTCCATTGATAAAGAATTGTGAACGTTTTTATGTATTTTTCGTCATTTACAATTCTCCTATGCAAACAATAGCTTAATCGAACTATTGTCTTTTAATTTGAAAGTGTCGCAAGTGTTGTTTTCAGTCAAAGAAAAGAGTGCCGTATGGTCTTCCTCTTTTAGATAGTCAATTACACTTTTGCTATTGTATTTGATTTGGATCATCAATTCTTTGAAGTGTCGAAAGTAGTTTTCAAGTCGAAAGTAAAAGTGTCATCTAAATCTTCCTTTTGTTTTGAAAAGAAATTGCTAAAGTGTCACTTTGAGAAAAGATAGTTCAGATTTGTACTTAGTTTTCTTTTTGTCATTCTCACATTAAGGAAACTGAAAAAAAATGCATGCATGTGCATTTGCATTTAGACTGCATGCAAAAATTGATTTAGGACAGTGCATCTTTGTGTGTGCTTTCTGCTCTATGTTGAAAGGATTTTACTTCTCTTTCCTCAGTATCTAGGATTTTCATTGCAAAAAAGAAAGTAAACGACTGTTTATCATCTTAGGTTGCATATTTAGGAATTTTATATCTACATCACACGGTGAACCTTAAAGGCAAACTTCTTAAGAAATATCAACTATAAAATAAATTTCAATGAACATAAAAACGCTTTGGAACCTAACGCACAACATTTAGAAGTCTAGGCTAGAGAAGTGTTCTGCGTCGTAAAGCCTAGTAACTATCATTTTCATCGTAGGTTGGGTGATTCCTCCTCCTTGATATGACAAGTTCCAGTATGGACTTGTGCTCCCACGTACCGTCGAGTATATATTGGAAGACCAAAATAGGCTATATCCTTTATCCTTAGGAAGCCATGTCTGCCACCCTATCGATCGCAATGCACTGAAGACAACACTCAGGAAGATTGACTGTCGTATGTAAAAAGTATTCTACAGTTTTGCGATTGGTTTGGTAATCCCTCTGTCTAGATTTCCAAAGTAGTCATTTCTTTCCTTTTCAGACTCCTTAAAAGAAAAGGTCCATCTGAGCACTTATCACTTCAGGTTCATTAAAAATCAAAGGTGACTAGAGTCATCTTTAGCTTTTTCTCGACTTTTTAAAATTGAAAAAACAAGTTGTGTCAAAGCGTCATAAAATTTATTTTAATCGGAATAACGTCATTGTTCCCTTGTTGGTCTTAGGTTGAGAAAATGGAGTCCACCAATCAAGGATTTCCCCTTTGGAGGAATCCTAGTCCCTTCTCCCCTTGGGGGAATGTTGGTGCACCTCATATGGCTACATTGTCCCTTCCAAGACTTACAATTGGCCTGCTAGTATGGCTTTTCTCGACCTCTGTCATTCAAAACACCATAATTCCTGAGTCATCAAATCAGCAACTAGATGATACTAGAACTACCCCCCAACCTTCTACTTCATTTGTTTCTCCCTCTCCTTCTTCCTCTTCGCTTGGTGAAGCTAGTAACACTAAAAACCAAGTAACTGAGAAGAAGAAGAAAGGGAAGGAGGAGAAGAAGAAGAAGCCAACGACGAAAGGGGGAAATCATGCATCATTTGGCGAAAATCCACACACTGCACCATCCAAACCTCAATCTCCATGTGTCATTTGCAAAGGATACCACTATCATCGAGATTTTCACTACATCCCATAGATCCTGAGGGACTGGTCTCCCTGCTTGCACAATCTGGTGTCTTCAACCTCTAATGATTATGTTGAGAGTACACCATCAAGTAGTGAAAACGAATTCAATGGATAGAAAGGAAGATCTAAATTTCCTTGTAGACTGTGTGAAGGAGATCATGCCCTCCACAATTGTCCTTTCCTAAACGAAGCTAAAAGAGTCTTGGATAACCATCCTACTTCACTGCGGTGACTTCCTCCTAGATACAAGAAACTCTTGTTGAGTCCATCGCTAGTATTGTATATATGTAAAAAAAAAATATGAGTATATCACATCCATTTATAAATGTGTAACCCTCTTTAATGAGTATATGTGTATATAGTAGAAATTTCATTGATTTTGAATTTCAAGCAAATATTAGGGCATTCACCTAAATCTCAATAGCTCACTAGAATAATATGACAGGTTATAATAGTGAAAATATGCGTATAAGACAGATTTAGATTGTTAGACTAGTCAAAATTAGTGAAGAGAAGGAAAAAAAAATTGTAACAGAGTTTCAATTCTATTATATTCTATCACCACTAGAATTAACAGAGATCTATCTTCCTCCAACTTAGAAAGCTAAATGAAAATTTGGATCTCATGATACTCCAATGGAAATTAATGGAAATTACAAAACAACTTTCATGTTGCTACTCTATAAATATGAATGAGTTGTGTAAACTATGAGATGAGGCCAGTATATGATATGAAAACTTCAAGAGATCATCATGGTTCATGGTTCCTTTTTTACCCTTTTACTTGGGTAGCCTCATACAAATGTGGTGGCAATAGTACAAAGTTAAGTTACAAAATAACGATGAAAATAGATTACACCTCTCCCTCCGACATTAACTTCTACCTTCTCTTCAGTATCCTTGACAAAGATTACAAGAGATACGACCCCTCCAAATGGGGCTTTCATTGAAGAACTTTAACATGTGGAAAGGATTGACAACTTCAATTGTTGCAAAAATCAAAATTAAATTGCAATTGTCTAACATTGCATCTCATAATGTAGAAGAATGACATGTAACAGGTAGAAATTCTTCCCAAAAAAACACCTTACTAAATAAATATATACAATTTATAATCTACATAAAAATGACAATCTATTTTAAATACATTATTATAATTTTGTATAAAACTTTTAAATATTTAAAAAAATACTATTTCAAATATATTTTTTATATTTTCATTTTCATTTAATCTTACATATATTAAAAAAAACAATAATAAAAAATAAACTATAAAAAATAATGATAATTTATTTGGTATAAAACCATTTTGAATTTGGAATGTTCCCCATACATATATATATATATCACATCCATTTACAAGTATCTGCCGTGTTTGAAGTGAAACGACTAACCAATTCAATGATACATAGTGCACACCATCTTAGAAACTTTATGATTAATGGTATTATAATATTAGATGAGAGTTTATTTTATATTTAGTTGCATAATAATATTAACTAACGAGCCACTTTAAATGATTAGATACCATGACCCAAATTTATAGGTTTTTGTTTATATTATTAATTTCGTAAATATTTATAAGAGATTTTAACATTGATCATATTATTTATGAGAACTAAGAACTGAAATTAGATGGGAGGATTCCAATTATTTTTTCCAACTACTTATTATATTTAATTTATAATTTTTCTTTAAAAGATTAACTTTATATAATAAAATATTAGTATATAAATATTATGTTTTAAAATTATTTAAAAATTTATTTAAAAATATATTAATAATTTTTAAAACACATCCGTTAAAACACAATTCAGTATTTCGGGAATACATTATGGTTTAGGGAAAAGATACAAAATTTCATCAATGCAAAAAAATTAAGTACATGTCTAATGGAGATCTATGGTAGAAAATTCAGCCAATAAGTACTTAAATTATGATTTATTACATTTAAAATTACATACAATATAATATACATAAATATATTTATAGTAAGTTAATAATATCATCTTAAAAAATAGATTGCATCATTAACTATCCAAATGGATTGGTCTCACTGCCAAAAGGGAAGCCAAAGTTATTGGGAAGTCTATGAATATTTAGACTATTGTAACACCCCTCCCTTGTGTACTACATTATTGTAAACCTAAGGTAAGTTAAAGCTAGGTATGATATCCTCCCTTGTGTGTTAAATGTTATAGACCTAAGCTGACGAAAGCTGGGTGATATGTAATATGAAAAGCAAATGTATTATTAAATAAATTAATAAAATAAATCGCTTGGAGGGTGGAGCACCAAGAGAGAGGAGATGCTTGCCAAATCCCTTGAGGAATTGGATAGAGATGAATCTTTCATGATAAGCTTCTATATATATTCTAGATAAGTTTGGATGGATTGGATATCCATCGGGTGGATGGGAGATAAAGATCCATCAGACATAAAATCTTTGCAGGAGATAAACGCAAGATTTTATGTGGAAAAATGTTGTTGCAGATAAAGATGAGCTTTTTTGGATAAGACATAGGCAAATGGAAAAATCCATAAATCAGGATCCGCTAATGGTAACTAAATCATGAAAGAGGGTATTAAATACACAGTGCATTGATCAATTGAGACATTTGATCCTTGGAAATATCTTCGACTCGGGGGGGATCAGAGGTGACTCATGGATGGGTGGTGGTGCTCCCCCCTCCAAGTGAGGTTTTAGTTCATGTCAGATGTGTGGGATGTTTGTATGATGAGTCTTACTCTCTCTCTCTCTCTATTATAGTTTACAATTTGTTTATGAGAATATTTTCATAAGTTTATGTTATTGTTCCAGTTTTCCTATTAGAGGATTTCCTATGTTTCCTCGCCATGAGAATGTCACCCAAATTAGATAGGATTATGTATTAATAGAATTAATGGTGTTTTCCTCTACTTTGATGAGATACACTTGGATGGTATGGGTTTTATATTAATCCTTGTTATGAGGTTAAAACAGTTAGCTGAGATATGTTGATGATTAATTTCTTATCTCTACATTTATTTCCTACCATTGAAATGGTTAACCCATGTAGCTCAGTTGTATAGATAAGGTATTGTCTATATGGAAATAATTGGCACCTTATGTATTTGACTTTTAATGTATATGAGAAATGGTGGAATCAGGATAATTAGTTGTTGATACTGGTATCACCATTTTAGACTTCTCCTGATCGACTTGCATGTATCTTTCTAGTGTGAAGTTATCAATAGAAGCACATTAAATGAAATGACTATTTTAATACCCATGGAGGATAGTATATTGCACATAATTATATTACCTGTGCTAATGGATTACTATGAATGTGCTGACAGTATTAAACATATGACCTCTTTTACATCCAGGAATAGAGTTAATAGCGGAAGCAATATGGTTTATGTTGAGATGATGTGAGATGACTATGGATACTCTAACTAATGGTATTACATCCACTACAGAGACATAGTATGCTCATAATGCTCTCAAGTAATAATATGCTTATGCATACTCACCAATTGAGGAAATAATGTGTCTTATTTTATGACTAATGGGTTAGGTATATGTGTTGCATGTATAACTAGAATGCATGGGAATGAAAGACTGGTCAATAGCGTAGAGTACTCTAAACTGATCATGAAATTATTGTCGACTAGTGCGCGTGGAGATTTACCTAGATATTTTGACAGGATTCCTACCATCATAAGTTCAGTGGTCAATCACATACATCAAACATGTGAATGAATCTATGGTTCCATATAAGAGAACCAGTAAAACAATTAAGGAGAAATTTGTATTGTGGCCTAATAGTAATATGGCTAAGGTAATTTTAGAAGACAAGATATACAAGGTGGGGTAAAGCTTTACATATGAATGAACTAAAAGTTTTAAAATTTATGGGTCCTAGAGGCTAAATTCTTAGGTAGGCTAAGGAGGTTCATTACAGTTGGTATTGGAGCTTTGAGTTCAAACCTTTCGGCCTATGGGGCAATCTGTGTAATATGACTAAGGATAAGAACTAATCCAAAATTTAAAAAAGAAACAACAAAGCTCACATTCAATTATATAAGTGACACATATGCCAACGCTACAATCAGCAAGATTTTGCGAACAAAGAGTCTTAAACGACGATGCCAATTGACTTGTATGAAATAAGACTTATCTCCCTCACAAGCCTACTCCGTAGCCACATTAATACAAGCATACATTTTCCTTTTCCTGAATGCATTTAATTTATGTTTCTGGATAAAGATCGTTTCATTTTCTCAAGAGCTCAAGCATTTATGTTACAATTGGTACATAATTAGAGAACCTTAAAATAGGATGGAACAAATATATTTATAATGTAAAGATAATGTGTACATAATTTGGGCCTATCAAATGATCATAGATACGATGATGTAGGCACAGTCAGGCCTAGTCAACATTGTGATGGCATGATCACATGTTGGGACTAACAAAGGGTTCGAAGACAAGAATTTAGTTAATTTTATTTATTTAACTGTGTGAGAGTGTTTATTTATTAACGAATATGAGAAAGAGGGTATAGTGGCTGATTGATCCTCCCTATGCGGAGATCAAGCCAAACAGTTAGATTTACTTGGTTTGAATAGGATATGAGGGATTTGAAAGCTTGATTTAGCATTTGTTTAGAAAAGAGTGGAGATGAAGATACTTTTTAGGAGAGAGAGAGATTTCTGGATCTGAACCAGAATTGGTTCATGAATCCATTTTTGTATAAAATATGATTTATTTTCATAATTCAGAAGTTAGCTGGAGGTTAGCGAGAGAGAGGTTAAATAGGTGGAGTCGAGTAAGAGAGAGCAAGGATTCCAAGATAGAAACAAGGTCTTTTATTGTTGTAATCGAGCAAAAAGGCCGAGACTCTGTAACTCATTGTATTGAATAAAATATCAGTGTATGTGGATGTGTTGTTTCTATAAAAAGAATCACCCGCTTTCTCTACATATTTGCTTGCAGAAAAAATTAGGCATTTCTTCTCTATTTTTATGCCTTAAGTTATGAATTGCAGCTTTAAATCATAATTGGGTCCTTCTCATTATAACAATGGTTGAGCCACTTCAAAGATATCATAGCTTACTATTATATATGAAAATCATGCATGAAAACAGAGTATGGAGGAGAATCGTGTTTAAAATGTAGAGTCCATTAAAAAACAACCGAAATCAAGACTAGAGGAAATAGATGTGAGAAGGTATAATGGTTGTTGGATCTCTAAGATCAACAAACCAGATCTAATCAGGGACAATAGAGCCACTTTATCGCATCAGTGTAATTCAATTGTATGTGATAGGACTTCAGGCCTTAAGAACATACGATAAGCGATCATTGATCGATTGCATTGCAATGTTACATATGCATGGACCGGGCCCTAACCCTTTGCCAACTCTGATTGCGACATTGTGATTGAACGAGCACCGTTAGATCTGAGAATGAGATCAATGGTGGAGACTTAATTGTTGATCGCACTTTGGAAAGGTCAAGTGCCAATGGGTAGTGAAGTAGCGATATTGCGATATGTCGATAGTGATGAATCACCAATTGGAGATCGGGGAATGTAGAGGAGCAGCGCAATGGAAGGGACTAAAGTGGAGTGCGGACCCGAAAGTTTATAGAGGCAGACTCAATTCCATTTGAGTTCCGGCCTTAAGATTTTGAGTGGGTTTCCGCATGTTTTCTACGTAATGCAGAGATCAGAGGAAAATGCAATAAGGCATATGTAAAAAGGTAGATCCGAGAGATTATATATGTGGGTGGAATTCCATTTAAAGTCTGGTTTATGACTTTTGGAACAGGTTTTCCCGTGTTTCCTTTGTATTCCAAATAAGTTGTATAGGCTGGGTTTTAAAAGGAAAAGAAACAACAACACTTCTGACAAATGCTTCTGATGTAAGTGTGGGCTTAGTTCATAGGTCCACATGGGATTTATGAGGGATGTTCGTAACCTAGCATAATTTGTGGTATCAGATCTAGATCAACGCTCTATAAGGATTGGTTTGTAAATTGAATTTTAAATCTCAACATATGTATAATTTGAACGAAAGTGGATCAATATAGATGGGGATTAGACTACAAAGGACACTGATATCAAAATGGGGAAGCAGTGAATTTTTGAGGAAGGTCTAGCAAGAATTTTTATGTTTATGATTATTGCAGAGATGTGTTTTGAATGTCTAAAGAGAAACAAGGGACTGAAATTTCAAAGGAGAATATATTTTCCTTTTAGGAACATGAAAATTTCCATGTAAGTTGATTGAATGATCTGTTTTCTTTAAAAGGAAAATTGAAATGAAAGGTTTAGAAGTTAAAGCTAAATAGAAGAGTGGTTTGCTATGGCATTGAAGTCATTTAAATGATTTGAAGAATTTTGTGAAAACTAAGAATGATTGAGGATTGTTTAAAGTATTGTTGAAGGCAATGACATTGATGATTGAAAGAAAAAAGATTGGGTTTAATAGGACTGAAAGAAGAACCACTACAAGGAATGAATTTTGGAACTTGTAGAAGCAAGATAGGATTTTCTTACAAACAGGTTATCAAAAGGAATTTAGTGTCTATCATGAATTGGTAAATATAATTGGAATTCAGATCTAATCTTAATTTATCTTGAAAGTTGAAGAGTCCATTATGAAAAGTAAAATGGGAAATAGTTTTTGACTGTATGAAGGCTTTTGAATGAAAATTTTGAATGAAATAGTGAACAGATGAATCTTTTGGCAAAGATTTAACTGTTGGAATGGGATTTAGTTTTAAGATATCTTTGAAGAAATATTGTAGGTTTGAAAGGTACATTGATGTATCTTGAGATAAGATTGTGCAGGTCAGTAGAAGCAGTGGAATCGCTGAAAGGTAGAATAAGTTGTGCCATCATCATAGCATATGAGCTATGTTAGAGAAGATAGAGCAAGAATAACTCTTAAATGAGTAAAGGTGATAGTACCCGATAGTAAATGAAATTACTGAATGAAAGAAGGAAGTGAGCAATTAGAGATGCAGAGCGTAAAGCAACGAGTGTTCAAGAGGAGATGAGAACAACTTCCAACTGTGGTTGGGAAGAAGTTGTTGAGGCAGCTCCACAATTGTGATTGTGGGTAGAGTTGTCTTAAAGATAACAATTCCAACAAGAGGAGTCCTGGTTAGAATTGTTAGTCAGTAAAAGGTTCAAGGAAAGAACCAATTGGTGCCAAAAGGCTAAACTCAGGAAAGTTTAGTGAGGCATGAAGGAGACTTGTTACAGATGAAAAAGGCTAGTTGCAGATCACTAGTGAATGAGGAAATTTCACCAGAGCAAGAAACATAATTAACTATTGACAATCATGACAAGGGTATAGAGGAAAGACAAAAGCAAAGGGAAAAGAGTGTTGAAGCATTTGGACTCAAAGGAATGATTAAATAAGAAAGGAACATAGAGTTGGCTGAGATAAAGGCAGAACCCAGTCATTTGAAGGAGCTAGTATTGAAAGGAATTAGAGAAAAATGGAAACAAGGATTTTGTGTGGGAAGGAGAGTTAAATTGCCTGTGAGAGAGTTGTTTTCAGAGAAATTAATACTTTGAATAGTTGAGAATGAAGGAGTAGAATACATCTGTGAAACAGAGAAAGGATCTCTCCTTGGGGAAGGAGACAGTGAAGACAATGATGACCATGATGAAGAACTAATCTATGTAGATCAAAATGAGAGAAATGTGTTGGTGAAAGAGGCAAAGGCAAGAAAAACACAAAAGGAGATGCATAAAGACTTTCAGGACTTTAACTGGTGGAAGAAATTAAAAGGTATGGCTAAATGGTTGTGTCTTCTCTTAGTGAAAACTTATTGGATCATATTTGAAGGAATTTTAGAATGGATAGAAGACCAAAGGGAAATGGAAAAAGGAATGGAAATAGATGCATTTCAGATTTGTGAAGTGAAGAGAATGAAAATTGACACAGAGAACTTAGCTAAAGAATTTAAGTCAAGGAAATCTTTGAAAGATCAAAGTCTTATCATAGAAGAGGAGGATACATTTTTGTCTTATTTTGATAAATTGAGTGTTGGGGAAAATTGTGTAGAACAGAAAGGTATTCTACAAACTTATGATAATGTTGCCAAGCATAGTCAAGAAGTTGTAGTCCCAGAAGTTTTCTTTAATAAGGACGAAGTCAGAGATGTTGAGGAAGAATTTCTCAATAACTTAGTGAACTATCAGAATAGTTCAAAGAAGCATGAGGAGCTGATCATTGATGCTTCAAATGAAGAGCCTTTTATTTTTGAAATTGACATGTTTTGTATGTTTTCAAGTTTGACAGGTGATGAATAGCAATTGGACGATGTTCTTAATATGCATGTTGATGAAGAAGTGAGATTACTAGAAGAGATGGCTGAAGCAGAAAGATATTTTGAGCATGTATTTAATAATCTTGAGAATGATGGTACTGCCAGGGAAATTTTCATGATTAAAGGAGTTGAAGATAAGCAAATGAAACTTTGTGATGATAACCAGAATGAAATATCATCAGTAGAGAATCGAAATGAAAGTATTATACAAATTGTGAAGGAATATATGATGATGTTGATAGATGCAGAAGTTTAGGAATTTTGTGATTTTAAAGTGGATTATTTTTATGAATTTGTAAACCATGAAGAAGCTTTAGAAAATCAAAATTTTGTTTCTGATGTAGGAGAATATGAAACAACAACATTTTTTTACAATAGTATAAGTATAGAGGATGAAAGGATACTTCACAATGATATGCTCCAAGAAATCACAGCTATTGAATTGATGAATGATAGTCTTGCTTTAGAATAAGGAACACTGTATAATGCAGAGGAAAGCATGGAAATGAAAATTGATGACAATTTCATAACTTATGGAGAAGGACAGTATAAAGATTTGATGGCAAAATTACCTATGGAAAGTGAAAACCATAGTTATTTTGAATCTAAAAATTGTGATGGAAATTCTTTTTTTATATAGGAAGGAGGGGTCATATGCAAATGACATGCTTATTGAATATAAAGGAATTTGTATTTTTCTGGGAAGGTTATTAGATGAACCTGATAACATAGAGGAAAGGATTATCTTTAATGATAATGAAAGGGATGTTGTAGAGTGAAAACAACAACTTGTAAATGACAGAGGTGAAGAAGAATTGGACAAAATTTTTATAGTTTATGTGGTAAAGGAGAATGTACAACAGATAGATGTGAGAGGAGTTCAGTTAAGAGCAAATGGTAAGGAGGAAATTGAGAAATTGTGGAAGATGAAGTCAGTGAAGAAGAGGGAGAACAAGGAAGAGAAATTAACAAAAGGAATTTGTATCAATAGAGAAAGAGGATAGCAACAACATAAGATTTGGAAATCTGGAAGAACAGAAATGACAGTGGCAGAAGAATTGAATCAGTAGCATGATGAAAGTGATTACCAGCTACAAAGTAAGTTTTGGGATATTGGATGATCAACAGAAGAAACACATGACCAGGAGGTCATGAAAACTTTCAAATTTGGGAGTCTAATTCAGGAGCATTAAGGCCTAGTCAGCAATGTGATGGCGTGATCACATGTTGTGACTAACAAAGGGTTGGAAGACAAGAGTTTAGTTAATTTTATTTATTTAAATGTGTGAGAGTGTTTATTTATTAACGAAATGAGAAAAAGGGTTTAGTGGCTGATTGATCCTCCCCGTGTGGAGATCAAGCCAAATAGTTACATTTATTTGGTTTGAATAGGATATGAGGTATTTGAAAGCTTGATTTAGCATTCGTTTAGAAAGGAGTGGAGTTGAAGAGACTTTTTAGGAGAGAGAGATTTATGGATCTGAACCAAAATTGGTTCATGAATCCACTTTTGTATAAAATATGATTTATTTTCATAATTCAGAAATTAGCTAGAGATTAGCAAGAGAGAGGTTAGATAGGTGGAGTTGAGTGAGATAGAGCGAGGATTCCAAGATAGAAACATGGTCTTTTATTGTTGTAATCGAGCTAGAGGGCCGAGATTCCGTAACTCATTGTATTGAATAAAATATTAGTGTGTGTGAATGTGTTATTTCTATAAAATAATCCCTCGCTTTCTTTGCATATTTGCTTGCAGAACAAATTAGGCATTTCTTCTTTATTTTTATGCCTTAAGTTATGAATTTCAATGTTAAAGCATAATTGACCCAGATGCGGGTGATCTCCAGGTACGAGCAAAGAACCCTCCACGTGTGCTAGGCACGACGCCTCCTAAACGGCACCTGGATGACCACCTGCAAGCTTTTAATAACCCCATTTCCAATGCCGGGGAATAACTCCAGTTTGTTGTGTGTTCGGGTGGAGGTCTCATCGAGCATTCATTCCATTCTGAAGCCTGCAGGAGCATTTACGCCGCATCACAGTTCGAACATGGTGCCCAACTGCAATATAATGGCTCCTCCTCAGCCAAATCTCCGTCATTCCTTGCAGCAGTCGTTTGGTCATCTCGATCTCGGGTTTTATCTTCCAGAGGCTGAGCCTACTGTGTCTGTCTCTCCCTCATCCCCCATTGCTATTCCGTGGAGTGTTCTTAGTGGGAATTCAGTGTCTGCAATGCCTCGAAGCCGAGGAGTTCCGTGCAGGGGAAGTTCCTCAGCTCCCAGAGGACGCGCTCGATAGTCTCCCTCTCCGCTCATCATCCCCATTTCATCTGCCTCTCCGTCTTCGCCTCCCCCCAACCTTGCTAGGCCTGTCCCTAATTCATCCTTCCAGAATTCCCGTATTACTTTTCGTAGCCGTCTCAACCAACCTATCATCACCTTCACCACCACTATAATGGTCTCTGAAGAGTCAGAATTGCCTGTTGATCCCATTAGCTCCTCCTCCACTCCTTCTCATGAGGAAAGCCTGTCTAAAGGTGTTGGGGACAACCCGAATTTCACAGCAATGCATATGCAGGAAGATTCCCCTATTGATGGAGAGGTCAACTGCAACCGCACGCCGGCAGCTGAAGAAGACGAAGTCATCGCTTGTGGCCCTGTTCAGCATGATTTCGGCATTCTTCACCTGATCAACCAGTCCGAGGGTGGCGCTGAAGGCGACGACGAGGCTTCTTGGGTTGCAGCTCCGCAAATTCAAGTAGCAAAGGGCTCCGACCCTTAGACTTCAGGCGAGTAACCTCCTCTTCTGAATTGGTCATCGCCATGGCTCTCGTTTTTGGCTCTTCTCTCTGTCTCGTATGCTGTTTTTTCTCTCCATATGTTATGCTCACTGTATTGCTGGGGTCCTCCTCAGCCCTTATAAGTCTTTTTGGAATGCCTCTCACTGTAATTACCTACCTTAGTGGCTGGACGAAGAATTTTCAAGGTTGGTCTCCTTTGCTTGGCATTTTTGGCCAGCAAGGAGTTTTTTTGTAACAGCTCCTTTTTCTATGTTGACCTGAGAATGCTCCACTCACACAGGTTCAGCTGTTCCTCTCTGTCTACTGGTTTTTTTGCTGAGGGCTGGGAAATGTTCCCTCTGAGGCTGCGACCTCATTGTAAATATTTTTCTCCTTTATTTTAATAGAATTAGCAAAAAAAAAAAAAAAAAAAAAAAAAAAAAAAAAAAAAAGTTAAAGCATAATTGGGGTCCTTATCGTTATAATAGTGGTTGGGCTGCTCCAAAGATATCATAGCTTACGGTTATATATGAAGGTCGTGTGTGAAAACAAAGTATGGAGGAGAATCGTGTTTATAACGCAGAGTCCATTAAAAACAACCGAAATCAAGACAAGAGGAAATATATGCGAGAAGGTATAATGGCCATTGAATCTATAAGATCAACTAACCAGATCTAATCGGGGACAACAGAGCCCTTTTATCACATCAATGTAATTCAGTTGTATGCGACGGGACTTTAGGCCTTAAGAAAATGTGATGAACGATCATTGATCGATCGCATCGCAATGTTCCATATGCATGGACTAGGCCCTAACCCTTTGCTAACTCCGATTGCGACATTGCGATTGAGTGAGGACCATTAGATCTAAGAAGGAGATGAACGGTGGAGACTTAATCGCTGATCGCACTTTGGAAAAGTCAAGTGCCAGCGAGTAATGAAGTAGCGATATTGTGATATGCCAATAGGGATGAATCGTCGATCAGATATTGGGGAATGTAAAGGAGTAGCACAGTAGAAGGGACTGAAGCAGAGCATGGACCCGAAATTTTATAAAGGCGTACTCAATTCCATTTGAGTTCCAGCCTTAAGCTTTTGAGCGGGTTTCCATGTGTTTTTTGTGTAATGCATAGACAGAGGAAAATGCGATAAGGCATATGTAAAAGGGCGGACCTGAGAGATTTATATATGCGGGTGGAATTCCATTTGAAGTCTAGTTTATGAGTTTCAGAATGGGTTTTCCTGTGTTTCCTTTGTATTCTGAGTAAGTTGTATAGGCCGGGTTTTTAAACGAAAAGTAACAACAATGCTTCTGATAAATGATTCTGATCTAAGTGTGAGATTAGCTCATAGGTCCACATGGGATTTACGAAGGGATGTCCAAAACCTTGTATCATATGAAAACCTTTGTAATTTTTCACATCATCTATGGAGATGAAGTTACTGGATGTGCACTAGCCAAACAGAAAACAAACACACACAGCCTTCACAAATTTAAAATATTAATAGCTGTGAAATACTTCTTTCAACTCTGTATCAATTTTTCACGCCACATGTGATTAACATTATAGGTTGTGTGTACATTAATTGCACCAAGCATATGGATACAAATTGCATTTTTTAATTGTGATATTTTGGAAAGGTTTTTTTGGTTGATGTTCCCATTTATGTAGCTTGGCATTGATGTATGCATGAAGATTTCATATGAAGAGGTTGGACTACGAGCGTTAATTAGAAACTGAGTATCTGAGCTAGTTTCTTAAAAACTAATCACCTTGTTGTCAACGTTGATGCCAATAAAGCTGCATTCAGATGTTTAGATCAGGAAGTAGGTCATTCATTGTCCTTACGATTAGTGCGTAAAGCAATGGAACACACCAAAATAAAGGACAAAGGAAGTGAAGATCCTTGTTTCCTTTTTGAGGCTGGAGAAAGCAACATTTTGTTTTTTTAGATTGATTTAGAAGGTGTCTCTATTAGTATGCATGTCAATGAGGTTGATTGTAGACCGTTTTTTGTGTGTAAACAACAACACAAAATCCCAGCAGTTGTTTCTTCTTTTTGTAATGCTGCCTCTCAAGTGCCTTGTCACATTTTTGAGGCATGCGAGTTGGTGACAAAGCCAACAATACTATTCCATGGAAGGATCAAAGAAAATTCGTATCACTGTGGTTTCCCTTCTTATGTCGACTGCGGTTCTCCCATTCGAATTGTTATCCGATGAACTGAAGGCATTCAAAAGCATATGGAGTGGGATAATGGTTATTCTTTCTTGGTGTTGGGGAAACAACGTGAGTATCCACCCTATCTTAGAAAAAGCAACTTGCATGCCGAAGTATGGAAATGCTAAGTAAAATGAGCAAGCAAAGCTATCGGCTAGTAGATGGCAACTTGTTGCGAGTGGTTATGACAAAATTGCATCCTTCATACAGAGATGGCGCCAATTTTCATGCATAAGTTGCATGCAATTATGGAGTACCTTACACCTGATAGGGGGGTTAGATGGGAAAAGAGTAGTATAGAAAACAAATTACGATGGGGATTATATCATAATGCAACCACTGCAATAGATATCATCTAATGTAGTGAATATTATATATTAAAAAAAAAAACAAAGTTTAGCCGAACAATCTTGATATATGGCTGATGTTTTATAAGTTTTTCACTCGAATCAAATACTACAACAAAACCAAGCATGGGGAAGTTTTGTAGTTACCTTCCTAATTAGAAATTGATAGCAAACAAGCATTGTGGGACAAATGATTACTGTCTGAAAGGAATGATTAAGATTTTTATTTTTTTTATTTTTTTTTTACATTAATGTCGCAGCATATGTGGTGGCATATTTGATGTCTGCAAACTATTACAACTAAAAATTCACTGCGTGCTTGGATGGACAAATGAAGACTTCAATAGTTGTTACAATATTGTCATCTCCTTTAGAAGGTTTCATGTTTTCTGAGGCTTTAGAATCCAAAGTATAAAATTGAATCCATTTGTGAAGAATAAGTTGCATGTCTAGTTTAAGTTTGATGACCCAAGGATGACCATTGGCCCTTTTGTTTATGAAACATGGTCCATATATAGTTTAATGCAATCATAGATATCTGATTCTAGTTCATGTGGCATACTGTGTATATCTATTGTAGTGAGTCTATTTAATTTACAATCTAGTTAGACATCATATTGTGCTGCAAATGAGATTTTAGTAATTGATATAATTTTACAGGCTCCTTTTGAAGTTCTAGTGAGAAGACAAACTTCTCAGCTAGTAGATCCAAGCATTTAGTGTACATGCTTTATTTATGATGAGTTAATTAAGGTATTATGGGCATTGTTTGCTTATGCAGTTGTCAGACATATGTAGGAAAAGATAATTGGATATCGTCATGCATTTAGTTTATTGGAAGGATGACTGTATTCTAGGAATATTTATTTAATGTGCCTTATTATAGATTGCATAAATGTAAGGTACTTGAGCTAGAATATTTCTTATACTCTTGAGGTGTATAGATGAAGTTATAAGAAAATTCTTAAGTGAAGGCTCGACTCTAACAAAGGCAATGAGCATGCACCTTATTGACAGTGGAATTATGCCGTAGCAGGGGTCTTAACATTGACATGTCACTGGATTCACCACTGAACCATTTCCCCACTAGCATATATGTATCTAATTACTGAATAAGGTCATAAACAATATAATATAGATAATAAGTTTTCTACATTATCTATTATAGAACTCATAGTTGCATATCATGCTTGGTTTCTTGTAGGAGTTCAAATATTTCCATGTATCTTTATCTACTACCTGGTACATCAAAGATTTTCGCTACTCCAGGAGGATGCCAATTTAATCAAACTTAAATTGAGAGTTTACTTTTTATTAGTAGTCTAGAGACTCCAAATAAATGGAATTGTTTTGAAATTTCGTGACTTTTGAAATGTACTAAATTTTGAATTTCATGTGCATTTTATCTTAGTATATGATGTATTAAACTTTGAATTTCATGCATCTTTTATCATAGTTGGATTGAAATTTAATCTATTATATGGTTCCACTCTATTTCAAAAACTTTCTTTATTATTTAAAAACCTATAACCTTTTTATCCTAATGATTTTATATTGAATAGTACCAAGAGGTTATTGTATTTTCTATATCTCTCATACTAAAGAAACTTACCAACTTCCTGTAAATTATGCTTGATGAAATTCCTGCTAGTATTTAATGTGAATGTTGTTCAATTACTGCATTTAATCTTAGTAAACAATTGGCTTAGCTAGCGGTGAACATTGCTAAAGCATTGATTTAACACTCTTCAAATAATTATAGTTTGTCATTAATTTTATGATGAGGATGTAGATATTATTACGGAGTCAACATGTGTTTCCCGTAGCCACATTAGGTGTATTTCAATTGTTGATTTTGAAGGATACTTTGTCATGCTAGAGCACACAAAACCTTAGTTATAAGACATGTCAATATATATTTGAGGATTCACTAAAATTTTGAATTTATATGTATGGGTTGTAACTATTAATTAGGCCTCATTTATGAATATAAATGAAGGTCCCTCTGGAATTCAAAACCTGTTTGGCTGACGCAACACATTCAATGATTTGTCTCCCCTTTGGTGGCTGATAGTAAGTGGTGGACTAACATGAGAAATCTTTGCATTAGCACGATGAATGAATTCAATTATTGCTGCTTGTGTTAATAGTTTATGAGTTGAGTTTAGAGGAATGCTTGAGACCTCTTTTTTGGAACTTGATTATTACTATGTTTAGTATGGAACATAGTATGCTTCTAACGAACACCTAGATAAATCTGTATACATTAAATCAACATGTATAATGATTTCATAAATAAGCAAAGCCAAATCTAGTTTACATTAGTAGGATTATTCTCATATAAATATCCAAATTGGTCATATTTGAGCATGTAGTATGTAGTTTCGAAGTAAAGGTAAAACACATAAATGCGTGATAGCACCTAGAGGAAAACTTGGGTGAAATTGGTAGTATGAATTATGAAGAGGAATTAGAAAGTTTTTGTTTAAAAACCGCTAAAACAAACCATAACATGTATCAATTAAAGAACTGTTTGGAAAAATATATTAGGTAAGAGATTTTAATAAGGATTGGTGAATAAAAAAAAATCTCACCTAATACTTGAAAGGAAGATTATATAATGGAGGAAATCCATGGTTGTAACTAGCTTAATTGTTGTATATACATATACCTATGCTTTTTCATGGATAATTTACATGTTATTACAATATTTGGTTAAGTAGTCATTAAGATGAACATGGAGAGGAACATGCTTAATATCCATGCATGTTAATGAGTTATAGGAACTTACCATGCAAGCACATGTGTGTGAAGTATTATATACTTGAAAGAGTATTGTATTTATTGAATGATATTGATAGCCTCTGACATGTTGAGTCAGTGCTCAACAATCATAAAGATACTAGTTACACCAATGCCTATTAATGGAGAGTATTTTCTATAGAAGGAAAGAAAATGACTAACCTGATGATAAAATGCATGTTTTGTTGTTTATACGTTGGGCATAGTTGTGATCTGTAGAATCAATGGTATGTCATGATCAATGTTTACATATATGCATAGCATGTAGGAATTTTGTTTTTCCTACATGTAGGGGATTGAAATTTATTAAACTGTATTAAAGTTATATATTAGGAAGTTTAGATGCCAATAGTAAATAGGAAAGTATGCATGACTATGTTAGGAGTCATGTTGGACAAAGAAATTGAAAGTTATTAATCTTATCGAAAGGAATAATATTATAACCAAAAATGTTATAGCATGCAATAAGGAGAAAATAATTTAAAATTAAGGTTGTTTGATTTTGTTAAAATTAATATCAAGTAATCCAAATGGTGGAAGATATCATTACTTGAGTGCCATACAAAGCTAGACTATGATTCTCATTAGAGATTAAGATAAGGTCATCATGCTATAAAAATAAGTGATAAATGGTATAATTGCTAGAAACGTATTATACCAAAGTAAAGGATGGTGAGAGCATGCTTTAGTATAAATACTATATAATTTTACAAATTGTGGTCAAATTAATCCTTTGGTTAATGCATCTGCTTACAATGTGACTCATTCTTCAGTTGGAAGAAAGTATGGTTAAAGGGGAACTTTAACTTAAACTGATTTCCAGGACATGTGCATCTTTTGAAGGATATGTATAATGGAACTTATAAGTATCCATGAGTGCAAACCATAGTAATTGGTGAAGTAGCACAAATGGTATGGACCCATGGGTAAATTAAATGATATTTAGCAATCTATTTAAAATAGATTCATATCATAATTTGAACCAAGAAATTTTGAGAGGATCTGCTACTTGATTGCATTGATGAGGTGTATAGACAACATAAGGAAATGTTGCATGATTCAAACAAAAATTCATAAACAGATAACTCACCTTCTGGAAAATGGTGATTTGATGTTAATAATGAGCTAACATGTGAATACCCTAAGGTCATAAACAATGACAACTACAAGGAGTGTAGGATTGTAAGTACAAAAAAACATTCATGAATAACTACACGAAATTATGCATGGTCAACAGGTTGTTGAAGCATAAATAGGGCAACAATAAAACAAACGAGGTGAATTAATGATACATGAATATTGAACTTCAACAGCTATGAATTAATAATCAGATTTAGAACATTAAGCAAAAGGTATGATTAAGAGGAAATTATGCATGAATTCAATAATACTCAATTGATATTGTAACCACATGAAATCTGGAAATGATTTACACATGACATAAAAAATTTCTTAATTACATCGATGAACCATGGACGAATGTTGGTATGATACTAACATAATGGAAAAATATGTGGGTAAAGTTTATGTCATGCATGTGATGTCATGAGGATGGTATTATAGGCTATACCACAACTGGACTATGTACAATAGTACATGGGACCATATGACTACATATGCTACAAGTTTGTAAAATGAAATGTGTATTGGTGTGTATAACATACCTTGTGTGTAGCGTATGTAGTAGTCATTAGATGGATGTTTCACTAGCTAAACAACCTAGAGATTACCCAGAAGATTCAGGAAAGTAAGTTTGGTATAAGTATCTATGGTTAATTGCAGTTTGGCATACATACAATTTCAATAAATATATCTATGTGAAATGTGAAATAATCTGTTATAACTTTGCAGGCATATTAATGTGGAAAATATGCTAACTGATGTATTGTGTGCAGAGAGATTGTTTTAATAATAATAGATTATGATATTTATCATAGTTAAACTTTGCATCGATAAATTCTCACAAATGGTTTGAAAAAAAGTGTGGCATGTAGCTATGGAAGGAGAGATGCTGGGAGCATTTCCTGAGATCAATGTAGCTATGGAAGGAGAGATGCTAGGAGCACTCCTTGTGGCAGATGTACATCAAAAAATCTGCATCAAATGGCAGAGCCATGAAAGTTGTTGATTTAGAAGCCAACTACTTACGAACAAGGATATGATGCAGTGATACACCGAGGACAGTGTAAAATTTAAGGGGGGAGTATGTCACACCCCTCCCTTGTGTACTATATTATTGTAAACTTAAGCTAAGCTAAAGCTAGGTATGATATCCTCCCTTGTGTGTTAAAGGTTGTAGACCTAAGCTAAGGAAATGTAAGTGATATATAATATGAAAAGAAAATGTATTATTAAATAAATTAATAAAATAAATCACCTGGAGGGTGGAGCACCAAGACAGAGTGGAGATGCTTGCCAAATCCCATGAGGAATGGGATATAGATGAATCTTTCATGAGAAGCTTCTAGATGTGATTCTAGATAAGTTTGGATGGATTGGATATCCATAAGACGGATGGGAGACAAAGATCCATCAGACATAAAATATTTGTGGGCGATAAAGGCAAGCTTTTATGTGGAAAAACATCATGGTAGATAAATATGAGCTTTTTGGATAAGACCTAGGCAAATGGAAAGATCCATAAAGAAGAAAGCCACTAATGGAAACTAAATTATGAAAGAGGGTATTAAATACCCAATGCATCGATCAATTGAGATAGTTGATCCTTGGCAAGATCTTTGGCTTGGGGGGGATCAAAGGTAATTCATGGCTAGGTAGTGGTGCTCCCCCCTCCAAGTGAGGTTTTAGTTCATGTCAAATGTGTGGGATGTTTTTATGATGACTCTTACTCTCTCTCTCTCTCTATTATAGTTTACAGTTTATTTATGAGAATATTTTCATAAGTTTATGTTATTGTTCCAGTTTTTCTGTGAGAGGATTTCCTAAGTTTCCTTTCCATGAGAATGTCACGTGAATTAGATAGGATTATGTATTAATAGACTTAATGGTGTTTTCCTCTACTCTGATGAGATTCACTTTCATGGTATGGGTTCTATATTAATCTTTACTTGTTATGAGGTTAATACAGTTAGCTGAGATATGTTGATGATTGATTTCTTATCTCTACATTTATTTCCTACCACTGAAATGGTTAACCCATGTAGCTCAGTTGTATAGACAAGGTATTGTCTCTATGGAAATTATTGACGTCTTATGTATTTGACCTTTATTGTATATGAGAAATGGTGGAATCAGGGTAATTAGTTGTTGATACTGGTGTCACCATTCTAGACTTCTCTTGATCGACTTGCATGTAGCTTTCTAGTGTGAAGTTATCAATAGAAGTACATTAAATGAAATGACTGTTTTAATACCCATGTAGGGTAATATATTGCACATAATTAGATTACCTATGCTAATGGGTTACGATGAATGTGATGACAGTATTAAATATATGACCTCTTTTACAGCCAAGAATAGAGTTAATAGCAGAAGCAATATGGTTTATGTTGAGATTATGCGAGATGACTATGGATACTCTAATTGATGGTATTACATCCACTATAGCGACATGGTATGCTCATAATGCTCTTAAGTAATAATCTACGTATGCATACTCACCAATGAGGAAATAATGTATCATATTTTATGACTAATGGGTTGAGTATCTATGTTGCATGTAAAACTGGTATGCATTGGAATGAAAGACTAGTCAATAGTGTAGAGTACACTACAATGATCATGAAATTAATGTCAACTAGTGCTGGTGAAGATATACCCAGTCATTTTGATAGGATTCCTACCATCATAAGTTCAGTGGTCAATCACATACATCAGACATGTGAATGAATCTAAGGTTCCATTTAAGAGAACAGTAAAACAATTAATGAGAAATTTGTATTGTGGCCTAATAGTAATATGGCTGAGGTAATTTTAGAAGACAAGATCTACAAGGAGGGGTAAAGCTTTGCAAGTGAATGAACTAAAAATTTTAAAACTTATGGATCTGAGAGGCTAAATTCTCAGGTAGGCTAAGGAGGTTCCTTACAACTATCTACTAGAAACAAGAACAACACTGATAACATAAAACCGAAAGAAGGCCACTAAGAGACAACTAGAACATTGTAACCAATTCAGGTGTCTGATGACATTAAAGGTGAGAGATACTGTGCACTTCAACCAGCTAATGCTACATGTTTAAAATCATTAGATATGGCTTTCTATGTGAGCTAAGAGAGCTTGAATTATATCAAGGAAAGCTTGAAATTTCCACTATTTGATAAAATTGTGGTGATGCAATTTTTGTAAGGAGGAGAACAGATTTAAACTTTGTAGGCTTTTGGAAAACTCCATAAAAGTGATCAATTTTTGATAAGTATGAAAATTGCCTAGTTTTATTAAGGAAAACATTTATTTTCCCTAATTTTTCTATTTAATGGATGCATATATCTATATATAAACTGAATTTTTAGGTTTGGGCTTGTTTGATCAACAAATCCAGTTTTACTCTTTGTCAAATTATTTTGCATCCCCTTCTTTCCATTGCCTTCAGTCAAAAATATCGATGTTCTCCTTGCATATTGTCTATTTCTTTTATGTCTATGAAATATTTTTCCCTGTTAAATCTTAACCTAATATACTTTCTTTGCATTGGTCCATCACTAGGAGGTCTGGGTGGATTAGGATGGGGTATTATGTGCCTATTGTTGTATATATCGCCTGAAAATATACTAAGTTCAGGGTCACCATACCCAGGGCCACAATACCCATCATGAAGCACCCAACTAACAAGAGGATATTTTTTTAATATTTTTGATGTGGCTTCATCTATATTATATGGAAATCTTGTGTATATAGTGGTACTCGGGGCATATATTTTCTTTTTCTTGCCTCCACTTCACTTCAGAGAATAGTACCAAGTGTTTTAACATAGGTGTCAATACTTTCTTCTTGTATTTGCCTAGGGTCCTTAGGGAAATATAGAGTAATTAGATAACATATGTAGTCTTGTAACTCCATCCATGATTTACAACACACTATCAGATGATACCAATGTGGACATGGCTACCCAAGAACAAAACCAATTAGGGAAAATTTTAGGGGCTAATATTCGTACATGGGCTCATTTTCCATTCTCTTTCCAAAACAAAGATTTTCTAATCCTCATTTTTATCTAAAAATGATTCACCCAAATTTTATAGGATCGAATTGTTTTACCTTAAAAAGCACCAAAATTTTATAGAAGACTATATAAAATCATTAGAAATTTGAATATTTTTACAAAAATATCACCAAAAATTTTATGTTTTGCATATTGAAGGCTAGTAAGATTTTCCAAGGTTTCTAAATTTTAAAATGAATTTCCATCACTAAAATTTTCCCTGGAATCAATGCATTGAGTAATTCTTACATGGTGAATAATACTATTAGATCCTCAAGTTCTACCCGTCAAATTCATTATGAAGAATATAGGAATTCCTTGATTAAATTGTAACTAAGGATTGACGAGATCATAGTGAGTGTTGTCAGGAGAAGCTCCTTCCTCCAAAGCTTAAATTTGAAGAGACCTGTGTGTGAAAGCAATATTTGAGGCCAACATTAGAGGAATCATCCCATTGAGACTCTTCTATGATCTCTGAGGTTTTCTCAACCTTTGCGTCAAGAAATGAAAATTGGGGAATGCAAGATGAGAGATTTGGCTTTTGAAACACCTCAAATATTTAACATGTCATGCACTAGAACTCTTTTCTATTTTGGTGCCTAATACCAAGAATCTAATTGATACATTCTTTTTGGTGATAACATCAATGAAGTATCCACAAAATTCGACCAATGAATGAGATCCATTTTTTTTGGAAAAATATTAAGTAAATCTCCATGGTTTTCGCACACTTTTCTAGGTATCTTTGACCTCTTCATTACCAAAATTCATTTAATTTTCAGACATGGTATATAATTAGATTATATACTCATTAATAAAAGAGTATATAAATAAAGTTGAATCTTGTAAAAATAAGGGGTTTCATTAAGCACCATAAAGAAGGGAAATTAAAATTCGCATATGTTGTAACATCATAGTAATTTTTACTTTGAGGGGGGACAATTAAAGTCTCAATTAATGTAATTGAAGTAATAATACTTCAAAGAGTACAAGAGAATATTTTACAAGGTCAAGTTTTGAATGCTTTAAAAGTGAAATTGTAAATCTCAATTAATTTATTTTTCTTAAGTGGCTATACGAGGGTCAAATCTAAGCCTCGATAGTCCTTTTTATGCAATGTGTGGTGTGCTAATAATATTTTCCTTGCATGGTAATTTTCTTGATTTCTCACACAATGTTCACAATGTCAAATCTTCTTAATTTATTTTCAGATACTAAAATTCTTGAATGTTCAAAGAACTATAAAACATTGAAAGCACTCTAATTTATAATGAGTTATGGGGAGACATATGTAGTGGTGATGTAAAACCTAATAAACCCACTGCTGATCATTCTCCAGCTAAGTATTGACTTAAGGATGAAAAATAATTTTATGTAATAAAATCATTTATAAATAAGGAAATGTATGTTCGTATAGAGAATGCATCAGATGCTTGGAATGCTTAGAAATCTTTCAGAATATTTTTTATACACAACCTGAAACAAAGCGGGTGGATCGTTGAGTAAATTTGCTTCAAAAAAATTTATGAAAGGAGAATATTTACTTGAATACATTTCAAGGATGAAAATTTAAGACAAGAATAAGAAATTAGTAATTAAGGATTGACTGCTATACAAGAAAGGTTGATGGTGATGATCTGAATTGCATGATTTCCATCCTATTATAAGAATTTTTGGAGACTTTACAATTGATAGAAATGTTGGAAAAGAAATCATTTGATAAATTATGTGACATGTTAGATTAGGATGATAAAAAAATTGGAAAGATGAAACAAGTAGGTATAGATGTCGTCCTTACAGGTGCAGCCTCAAGTAAGTCATCAACTCAAGATTCAAGAGGAAGAGGAAGTCGAGTGAATAACAAAGGATAAGCAACTCAAATTCAATCATATTATAGAGGTTGAGGAAGAGGTTGAATTCAATGAAGATAAAGTAATAATGGAAGAGAAAGAAGTCACTAAAGACAAAATAATCATTGAAGAGGACATAATAAAGGAAGAGTAAAAGGAAGAAGTAATTTTCAACATGGATCAAACAATTTCATAAGAAGTCAATTAGAGAGGCCTCCTAATCATAATTGAAAATATGGATGAGTTCAAGAATTAAGTCAAGTTGTATGCTGCCATTGCAATAGAGTTGGTCATTATGCAGAAAATTGTCTAACTCCAACTAATAAGATATCAAAACGCAAGAAACCTTAAGGTTGAACACAATATGTAAATGATCAAGAGGATGATAACTCTAAATATGCGTTCACTACTATTCAAGATACAAAATTAAATTCTTTAGTCCCAAACTTATCATTGATGATTGATTATGAAGATGCATGGATATTCTATACATGGGCCACTCAACAGACAACATTCAGAAAGGACGCGTTTTGGACATTTCAAGAGTGTAGGCTCAACTCAATCTTTTTAGATGATCCAGAAAATACGCCTTATGGGAAGTGTACTATGAAATTTTTTATTCCTAGCATTATATATATTTTCCAATGTTTGGTATGTACTAACATTCAAAAATAATTTTTTGTCCTTAGTACTAATTCTCCAAGTAGCACATCAAATTATCATGACAATGGACTAGTGAAAACCAACTCCATCAAATAAAATTTTAAAAATATCATGATAGATTATGAAGATGAAAGGATTCTAATTTTCAAAGGAGAATTCATTCCTTTAAAGAAATATTTTGCAAGAGATATAAGTTCATACATTTTGACCATTACATTATGGCATATATGTTGTGGAAATTTAAAATTTGACATACTTTCTCAAATGAACAAGAAAAGAATGTGGTCAAAGCATTAACTACTTTTAAAAAACGATAATGCAATGTGTGAAGCATGTATCTATGGGAAACATAAGAGATTGACATATTTTATAGGAGCATGGGTAGAAAACAAGTGTTTGCAACTAGTTCAGAATGAAATTTTTAGACTTCCATAAATATCTCTTCTAGGATGCAAACATTTTTTCTTTTTATTGATGATTTTAGTTGAATGACTTGGGTATATCTTTTGAAAGAAAATTCAGAAAGTTTGAAAATTTTAAGTCTTTTCATTTTTTTGTAGAAAAATAAATAAAGTAAAAGATAGGAACATTGAGCATAGATAATGTGGGGAATTCACTTCAAAATAATTTCAAAAATATTGCAAAGATAAGGGGATTATAATGAAATTCTCAAATGTTTATATTACACAACAAAATGTAGTAATAGAATCAATGAATATAAATTTGTTAGGAATGATGAGATTAATGTTAAAATTCAAAGATTTAAGTGCCTCATACTAGGTTGAAGTAGAACATACTACAATTTATTTAAGAAATCAATCGCCCACTATTTATTTGGATGGTATCACCCCATATGAAGCGTAGTCTGGTTTGAAATCAAAATTTAAAAATCCTTGAGTTTTTGGTTCAATTTTCTATGCTTTAGTTCCTAAGGAAAAGAGAACCAAGTTAGAATCAAGAAGTATGAAGTGCATGCTGATTGGGTATTTAAATAAGAAGAAATGATATTGCCTTTTATACAATGTAAAAATTATTGCAATTCAAGATGTCATCTTCGATGAAATAGAAAGAAGAAGTGATACAAAAATTGAAATCCTTCTTAAAAAAATGGAAAAAAAAAATCAAATAAGGAGAAAAATGTGATTAAAAAAAATAACATTGATTTGAATTTATGAACAAAAAATGATGATTCTTCATCAAAAAATTCCTCTAAATATTCATCATAAAGTGATTTTGATTCTTAGGTTAATGAAAGCTAAAAACATTCTAAAGGAGAAAATTCAGATACTCTAGAAGAAAGAAAAGTTTCCATTCACATAAATCCTATTTTTCACAATGGTAATGGATGAAATCCCCAATCTATTCAACCTAAATTGCAAAAGTGGGCCCAAGAACTTATGAAATATGTTCATCCAAATGAAATGAACAAAATAAGAACATGGAGTGGTATGAGGAACGATGAATTTTTTTCCTTATTATCAAATGATTTTATTGAACCCACAACTTTCAAATATGCAATAAAATATGAAGAATGGAAAACTTAAAATTATTGATGAATACAATTCAATGATTGAAAATGGTACTTGGAAACTTGTTGATTGTCCTCCAAATGTCAAACCCATCAGATCCAAATGGGTTTACAGAATCAAGTATAAACCAGACGGAATTATTGAAAAATATAAGGAAATACTCATGACTAAGGTTTTTAGAAAACATGAAGGACTGAATATGAAGAAACATTTGCACCTACAACTAAATGGAACACAATTAGAATGATCATTGCTTTGGTAGCTCAGAAAGGATGGAAATCACATCAGATGGATGATAAACTTTTATTTCTCAATAGAAACTTATAGGAAGAAGTCTATATGGATTGACCTCATGGTTTTAAACTTAATGGTGAAGAACATAAAGTGTGTAAATTAATTAAGGATTTATTTGGATTGAAACAAGCTCCTAGAGCTTGGTATTGGATGATCATTTTTGCAAGTTTGGATTTCAATAAAGTGAATCATATGATATTTTGTATGTGAATCAACATGGTGAAAATATGGTGACATTAGTAATGTATGAAGATGACATGATAATTTCTTGGTATAATGAAGGTCACATTTTATATGTTAAACAAGAATTACTGGTTGGATTTAAGATGATAGATCTAGGATTACTTCACTACTATCTTGGAGTTGAAGTATTCCAAAATTAAATAGCATTTTCATTAGTTAATGAAAATATTCAATTTGAATATTGAAAATATTTGGCATGATATAATACAAGTCTGTTCTCACCCCAAGTTTATTCTCACCCCAATGAAGCAAAATTTAAAACTTCAAAATTTGAAATGGAAATGGGAATTGGTAAACAACACTTTTTACAGGAAATTGATTGGCAGCTTGATTTATTTGACAACCACTGGTCCAAATTTATCATATGAAATCAATATTATCTCAATATTTAAGCAATAACCATAGGAAAACCATTAGAATGTTGTAAAACTAGTTATTAGGTATAGCCAAGGTATGTAAGATTATGGCCTGCTATACAAAAGGAATAAGAGTTTTGTACATGATGGATATTCATATGCATATTTTAACATAAATGTTGATGATAAGGCATAAACATCATTATATTTCATGGAGATGGTATCATCGACATTTTATTTTTTTGAGGGCCAAAGGTGGGGTGGGGTGGAAGCATTACCATGCTCCAAATAATCAATCGTATTGGCCCTTAAGTATATCTCTATTGTACTTCTTTCTTTCCAAAAAACATAGTTTGAAACATCCTTTTTGTAGAATGAATTTGCAATAAAAAAACTCACCATGTTAATACACTAGAATCTAAAATATGCAAAAAAAAAATACATTTGCATTGAACGGGGAAAATATGAAAAATTTATTCTAGCTTCAATCCATTTCAGTTGGAACATTTCCACTACTATCTAGGTGATTGTTTATTTGATTCACTTATTGGTCTTTTATACTTTTGATATAGCTTAGTAAAAAGATGAGTAGGCATAGTTAACCACTTTCGATATTTCTTAGCTATGAAGATTATTCAACTATTTCTTTAATGCAAAATGAACTAGTCCCTAGCTATTTAAAAAACCTGCACACTGTTGATAACATCGAAGCATATTTGAAAGGACTGCCTAGCCCTTCTTCCATTTCACAAGGTTCATTTGCAATTAGCTTATGGTGAGATGTTTTTTGCATAAAATGGTTCTCCAAGTGGTTGGCAATCCCTATGAATCTTTGGTTATACACAACTGGAAAATAATACCTATGTTTTAAGGGCATCTCTAGATATGAATAAAATATATTGTTTCACAACCAAAATACTACATGTGACCATTGTTATCATATGATTAAACAAGTATTACAATAATGATTCCCAGACCAATTGCTACATGCCAGTGTTCATATCATTGTTTATCCAGAGAATTTGATATGTTGTTCATTCAACAATTGTTATTTGAGCAAGGGTTTTTAGTTAATAACACAATTATGAATACCAATTATTTACATTAATCCTTGGTTGAATCCATTTGTAAATTTACAACGTTGTTTGGCACATGTTCTATAAGAAAGATAATTGCACAAACTATTAACATTTTCTATGTTTCCAACGGAAATAGAGAACTAAGATATTTAAAAATGTATTTAGATATTGAATTCATTCAAATAGAAATGGGCATCACCAATAGGAAAAATCGTTGGAATCATGATTTCCATTACACCAAAACATGCAAGTGTTGGTAAACAGATGCATCACCAGAGTTAACAGATCCTCAAGAGATGGTGAAGAACATGTCATGAAACAGACGTGGAGTGCTAGATTATCCAATGCCCAACAATCCCCCCCCCCCAATGAAAGCAAGGTGTAATTCGAACTCAAGACCTTTCGCTCTGATACCACTTGTTGGAATCACAATTTGCATTACACCAAAACCTACAAGTGTTGGTAAACAAATGCATCACGAGAGCTAACGGGTCCTCAAGAGGCAGTTAAGCACATGTTATGAAACAGAAGGGGAGTGCTATATTATCCAATGCTGAACAAAAATTAAATAATTAATTTAGTAATGCCATACACAAATGGGGATGTAGAATGAAATTATTTTTCAATCAAATGGTTGTCAAAAATGCTTAACATCAATATATGAATTGGGACTACTGAAACAAGGAACATATATAAAGTATTTCATCCATTAAGTGATACAAACAACATATTATACATAATTCACCTTCCCTTAACTTCATCACATGGACATTACCAATTGCTTTCACAAATTGAAAATATGGACAATAATACATGTCCACATCATATTTCTACAACTCTTGCACAGAGACAAGATACGTAAAGTTGCATGCCTTCAACCATTGAAAAATAAAAAATGTGAAAAATAAAGCTCTTTGAAATACAAAAAACAAATACACCATTAAATCGATGTACAAGAAATTTATTTTTGACCAAAGTATAAAGGAAATCAGTATCACCGACTTCTTACAAAAATGATGGAAGATATTTCTTTTGCCTATAGTGATTGAAAAAAAACACATGGATGGTTTTCTATTGCAGCAATAATAAAAGAAACATGTAGACTCCATCAAAGGAACTAAGGAATATTTGCAATCAATTCAAGAAACATCTACATTTTCATGTCATGTTTGTGAGAGATTGCACTTTGGAAAATATACACAAGCCATTTATAATAGCACATTGTTCATGTTTAGCTCCCATGTACATAGAAAAGGTTCAAAGGAGATCAATATCAATGATTAAATTTGATTGTATTATAATAATGTTATTTCTAATAATAAAAAATACATGTTTTCGCATCACTTTTAGATCTTTTCGGAAATCAAATATTCAAATTTATTGCATTGTTAGCACCTCTAGAAGAAATGTTAGCTGCCCCAAGAATGGATTTTGCACAAATATGCTATATTGGTTATAAAATATTCCAGATAGAGCTAACTGGCACAATTATGAATGTGTTTGGCAATTAACATTTCCTGGATGGCCAGTGGCCTACTGAAGGCATCTGCAAGTGTGTTCGCATTGATGTAAACAATCATGCTGGGGAGATGTGTTGGGTAGTTGGAATTTCTTAACTATTGGTAGGAACATTACCTAACTATTGGCAGGAGTGTTGGCATTGATGTCAACAAGACTAGCATTGGAAAATCCATTAAATGATGATTGCATTGATGGATCAGATGGAAGCCCATGGTAGTTACAGTCTTCGTGTAGAGGATCACCTTGGTGGTTGTGAGTTCAGTTATCTGGAGAGTCAAGGAGATGAACAATGGCAGAGAGTTTGTAACCATCTTAGAGGTAGAAGATGGGTTCAAAGCCTACATCAGACCCTATCCATTGGATAGTTCTTTGGAAGAGCTTTCCAATGATATGTAGAAGTCTAAAAATGTACTCCTGGATCAAATGTTATGGCTTGTCGATGATCACGGACTTGAAGTCCTCAGAAGGCTAGAATATAGGAGGTCTAGGATATCAAAGATTGACGCATACGAATATCAGCACATCAATGATTGCATAATGAAGGTCCAAATATATCAATGACCGCAACATTAGAGCATCACCCATATCAATGATCGCAACATCAAAGCATCAGCCATATCAATGATCACATATCAAAGGTCAAACATACCAACACATCGCAACATTAGAGAATCAACCATAGCGACACATCACATATCGGAAGTCCAGAGACATCAGAGATTGATGATCACAACATTGAAGCTTGGAGGAGATCAGCACTTCAGAGCATCAGGCATATTGGCGGTTAGAGAATTGGAACTTCTGAATGTGAGAACCTTTTAAAATTTGTGACATGGGTAAAGCGTCGATAGTGTTAAAAACTGCTAGGAACATTGATAAAGGATTAACAAAGAATTTCATCTCAAAACCAAAGGTGGGAGAGCCCTTTTCTCTCTCCTCTAGCAAGATACATGGACACATATGATTGGTTCCGATAAAGCTACAGTGGCATCTTACATCATCATGATGTGGTGGTATGGAAGGACACATGGTAGGTAGTTTTTCCTTGTTGAGGAGCCCTAAGTGGACAAATATGGGTGACATGTGTCACCACTCATGAGGTGCCATGTGGAGTGATGATGTCATATCAGAGATCAGATATTGTAGGTTGAGGATGTCAACACTTTATAAAAATTCACAATTAGAAACTTTTGATAAGGGGGGATTTGATATTGGGCTGGCACATGGTCAAAAAGAAATTAAAGAACCAAGGGCGTTAAGAACTTAACAAAGGAAAAATAGCCCCCAACCAGATAAAAAATGATCTAGCACCTCAAGGCTAAGTGATAGGTCATGGCCCTCAGTCCTATGGTGAGAAATGTGGGAAGGTCTAAGAAGAAGGAGCTCATCTCATTGAAGGTCAACAATGAGAACATAAGAATACTACAATACTGTGAAGATTGGAATATAGAATTTCTCCTATAGGCACAGTATAGAGAGTTAAAGGCATATGGGTGAGCAACTGCAAGATTGAATGGGGAACATTGGAGTTTGTCTCAGGAGTAATGTGATTGTCAAAGATCATTGGTTCAAGGTAGCAAGGACCATGATCTTCACGAAAGAGTGTTGGGTCTGCCTTGAGATGAGACAAAAAATCACTGTGCTCAGATGCACATCTTCAGTGAGTTAAATGGAAGCATGGGAATCATGAAGCAATGTGCAGGTCATATGAGAAATAATTTCTCAGCATGGAGCTCCATGCAATCAAGCAATGTAAGACTGCAAGGCCGATCATTGTTTCTACAATGTGATAAGAAACAAACAAGAGATGCAAAAGTGGCAAGGAAGGCCATGCTTTAGTACAATAGAGAAGTCATGCCGAAGTACATCAAATCCATGTGAAACCATGAATAAGCATGGAGAGCCTCAATGATGGGAAAGTTGTACACAGAGAGGACAATGCTTGGTTGGTGTGAGTAGGTAGACTGATAATTCATTCTCATTATGGAGAAATTGTCAGTGCCCATTCTGATGGTTAACATAGTGGTAAAGACCAATTCAGATGCAACAACAGAATGGAAGAGCCATGCCGAAGTAAATTTTCACAGTGTAGGACAGAGTGGAAGCATCGATTAGGGGGCAATAGAGGAGCAAAACCCAAGAAATCAAATGAGAAAAGTGGGGGAGAAGCATAGTTGCAAGTGAGCTAAGTGGAACATATTTGAGTGAGTGAATTGGTGTGCAAGGTTGCGAGAGATCCAATTCTGGAAAGTAAGGCCAAGAATGATAATGTAGAGGTAAGATACCTTGAGAGCTACATTGTTATGAGTAAAGGCAGAAGTTATTTGTGCGGTCCTGTGAGCAAGGGTGAAGTTTTCTGTGTTGTGTGAGCAAGGTCGAAGTTGCTTGTGTTGTGTGAGAAAGGCAAGAACTTTGTGTGCTGTGAGAATCGCTGAAGGTGTCTATGCAGAGAAAGAAGGCTGAGAGTTGTGTGTATGCTATAGAGATCAAAAGGCTGAGAGCTAAGTGACTGTTGATGAAGAGAAAAGAACAGAGCTCTGTAGACTACGATGAGTGATTGTTGTTAAGAATATTAGTGGGTTGTTGCAGAGTGAGCATAGAAGAAATTTGTTATCAGGCAGAGTGGATGCCCAATTACAGAGAACATTCAATTTCTATTTGAGTGTGGGTTAGTGCCTACATATAGGAAGTTGTTACTTCCATCTCTAGTGGGTGCTTCAGAAGGCTTGGCGGTTGGTAACTTATGCAAGTTGGCTTGAAAAAATCCAAGGAGCTGCAATTTGGTGCTTGCAAAAAATTCATGAGGTTGGTGCCTCGCATGGGGCTTCTTGTAAGATTGACATGTGTCTACAAAAAGAAGGATTTGGTGTTTCTTTCTAGTTAGTGCTAGCAAACAATCAAAGGAATTTGGTGCTTCCTGTGAGTGGGTGCTAACAAAATAGATTGATGTAATAAAGTAGGTGCTCTTATTTACATCAATAACAACAACAAACTTTGGTGGTTTTTCCCCGAAAGGGTTTCCACGTATAACCTTGTGTCTCATGTGTAAGATGCTCAAGGTGTGTGCTGGATTGTTGATTTCATATTGTTTCTCATTATATGAATGGTTGCCAAGTTTGAATAAAAAACATAAATTAGAATAAAAAGTTAAAATTAGCCTTGATACTGATTCACCCCCCTCTCAGTATTATCATTTGTTTCCAATAGAATGTGCCTACTAGCTTAGAAAAATTCCAAACAACATTTCCTAGAGATATAAATGAAGCAATGATTGTTGCAATCATCGTAAAAGGAAAAGTGGAGTACAAAGATGCTTACTTGTCTAGTAACATTTGACCAAATAATGCCACTCTTGATTTAAGCAACTTGTGCAACATACTACTCTACCAAAGCGAAGGAATATCCATTAATAACAAATGGGAAAATCATTTCAACCAACATAAATAACAATGTGGTAGTGATATACTAGATATACAGTTAATTGTGTTAATTGATGATGGCAATGATGTAGAACCAATATCTAAAACTCTTGTACATGGATATTTAGAACCACACTTAATCGATGACGTTCAAATTGAAATACTGTAAATTATAACTTTTGAAGGATTTCATCTACTTGGCATTTCGCAAGACAAGTTTGTTGAAGAACTAAACTTCCCCACATTGTGTTATGGATGTTCTCGACCAGTCTACATGATCAAAAAAACTTTCTATCCAAATAGAGAAAAATGGGAACTCTTGCATAGTTCTAAAGACCATTTAGCCCAAATTACCAACATATTTTTCAAATAAGTTAATGTACTAATAAACCAAGTCTTGAATTCTGCATGAATTTCTATACACAAAGGTGAATTGAAGGAAACAAACTACTTGCTAAAGATGTCAATCATCAACACAATCTTCAAAAACTTTGGAAATCATTAATCACATATTGCTATTGAAAAAAAATTTGTACATCACTTTATTAGTTTGAAAGTCTAAGAAAAGTCATTTTTCGTAATGATTCATCAACTTAGTCCAACTACATTTTTTGTGACTTTAACAAGCGCTAACTATCATTGGTGTCCATTGACATATGCATTGAAAAAATCCAACTATATGTGTCAAATTAAGAATTCTACTCTTCAATCGTCCATTGGCAAATTCATCAGGGATAATCTAGTGATCTGTAGTGATTACTATGTGATAGAATATTAGCACTTTGCAATCTGATCTCTGCGAACAATAAATTGTTTTTGAAAGTACCAAACTTTTTCTTTGTTACATAATTCCAAAGCAGAGGAAATAAACATGACCATGCCTTGCATTGGATATATAATGCACCAATGTATCAAGATTCTTCTAATCATGATATTTTTTCTTTCATTAACCAACATCTATGTTTCGATTTAGATTTTTCGTATCAAGAAATGATTAAAATCTAGAGACATCATCATACTGCAAATTACAAAAAGTATCGTCACTTTTCCTGTAGGTTTAGTTTCCCATTCACTTAAATGAGTAAAACATCTATATTAGAACCACTAGAAAAAAGTGCTAACAGAAAAGAATAATGAAAAAAACAAAAGAAACTTTTTCAAAACAAAACCTATGTTAGAAACACAACATTTGATGCTCTGTTGGAAAATCTTGCGGTATCTGAACATGAATACATTTTCCTTCTTCGTTCTTGTGTTACATTCTATTTCATATTGCTACAAAGAAAACCATATGACAATCAAATGACTTTGCAAAGAGAATATTTTCATTGTGGCAAGCAAATATAAATGCAAAAATCATCCTAGACTTGAATGTTGCAACATCATATTGTAGATTATATATGCTAAAAATAGATCACACAATGACATATACATTCAAAAAAATTAGGGAGGAGTGTTCTTTCAATGAAAATAGAAAAAAAAAATAAAACTCTTTGAAAAATCGATAATGCATTGTTGAATATGTAGCAAATGTCAAGTACACAAGTTGTGCATATTATCCTTTAATTTCTTTTATATTGTTCTCCTCAAAAATTCATCTTTATTAACACATCTGAAAAGAAAACACGTGTGCTCAAAAGACCCGTTATCTTGGAAAAAGAGGCCGATGATTATGAAGATATCATTTTATCATCAACAATTAATAGATACAATGCATATCCTTCTAAATTTGAACATGTTTGCTTAGTAGAATATACTTCAAAGCACTTAACTAGAAAACCATCTTTAAACAAAAGAAGACATATACATATATATATGTATATGTATATGTATATGTATCATATGATTCATAAGCTATAACCAACATAAAGATCTTGAAAACCATTATAGCGAAAATATTATGGTATACATTCCATGTAGAGAGACTAAAAATAACCTAAAAACAAACCATGCATCATGGAATAGGAAATATTTCTCTCAAATATGTTATTGACTTTTGCGGAATATATATATATATATTCCCTGCAATCACACCATGGGGTGACATTTATGTTGTATCAACTAAATCTGAAATCCAAATGACCAATTCCTTCCATTTGGAATTTCAGCTAGTCATCATAGTCACTTTGAACAAAATTAAAAATATGGCATCCACTATGATATAAAACAAAAAATGCATTATACATGCATTGCAACATTAATTGAAATAGCTAAGAATATTTTTGTTTTGGACACAATATCATATTTTGAGATTAGAAAAAACTTAACAAAGAGCAATCGGCGATAACAAGAGATATTTTTTTATGCAAAAAAAAGCAATCCATCAACACCAATTTACATAAATTTTAACTGGAGGTGAGGGAACAAGGGAACATTTACTACACAAGAAATTTATCATGCACTATTGTGATATTACAATAAATAATTACAAAGTGATCCTTTAAGAAAAAGGGACTCATTGTTATATTTACTGGAAAAGGTGCATATATTGTAAATGACGTTATAGTGTATTCAACATTGCATCTTCCATTGACATCATGGAATATGATGGCATTACAATCTAACACATTAGATCTATTAAGAAAATAATATCATCAACATAGAATTTTTCTCATAGATGGGGCATCATCAATAGGATCTCAATTGCTATACAATGTTGAAAAAAGGCTCTGTGAAATCATGCATACATCAATAACACCATTTGGAAATATTGATATTATATTTTGTGGTAATACTTTCCAGGAACATCCTGTACGTGATCCACACATTATTGACGCATATTTGAACAAATAAGTTATAAGACTACAACACTTTCTTAGTATTTTAAGAGAGATATTGTTAAGTGTTTTTCTATTCACATAGTCAAGCAACAAGAAGACAATGACTACATATCATTTCTAAACAAAATTAAAACATGATCATAGAATAATAATGAAATTGCATATTTAACTAAACATTGTTACAGAAATGGTCAAAATAGATCATTAACTCAATTGTCTTTTCCATGAAAACATATTCCAAAATATTGCACAATAGTAATATCAATAGTTGTAATGAATAAAATGCCAGCTTTGGAATTGCAGCTCGATAAAAAACATCATAATATGACATAAAATGGTAACATTGAATGTTAAATATAATTTCCTTTGTTTAAACAATGGTTTTATTTCTAATCACTTGCATTTCGTTTAAACAAACAAATTGTCTTTTCAAATATGCAGCAATAAGAAAATGAAACCACATCCTTGTTCAATTATCCAAATCTCATCTAGATGTCATTCAAACATTTTTGAAGGTGATTTGATTGTAGTATATGGCCTAGATCATTAAAAATAATAATAATAATAATAATAATAATCCAAATTCAGCTTCAAAAACCCAATTACTTTATGTTGACCTATCTTACAAACACAAGCAAATGACAATAACAGTAAACATAAACAATAAATTAATAAAACATTTTGACAATTTCTTTGAACCAGGAAATAGCCTTTGCATCAAGGAATTTGCAATCAGAATGAAACAAATATATGAAAAAGGGGATGCACAATATTGCATTCTTGTATTGGAAAATAACACAGTCCAAAAAATCCCACAGGTTTTCCAAACCTGTAGTTCAATGTGAGATAGTATGATATGTGAGATCATTATGTCAATTAACACATACGTAGTTGGTTATGTTATCACTTCGTAATTTCCCTAGGCTGGGGAGAGAAACATAGAGATAACTATAAAACTACATTTAAAGTTGGGATCTAGCCCTTCCAGCTTTAGAGAGGGATCTGTCTGTTTGATTTAGATTTGTATTTTTAAGGTCGTAGGCTAGTTATTGAAGTTCGAGTTGGGTTTTTTGAAAAGTTTGGTTGAAATATGTTGAAAAATTCCATTGGAATGGAGTCATAATATTTTGAGTAATCAATCATAAAAATAATAGAGTAGCTATAACATGGTAGGATAGACAAAATCTTGGATTTTATAGAGTGCTTTTGGTGTGAATATGATGAATATGATTTAGGGTCAATTAAATATGGTACATACACAGATGAATTCTATGTTTAACATCAGAAAGAAAACATGCATACTATTAACAAGCCAAAGCAAGGTACACTTAAGAAAATTAGTCCCTTCATCTTCTTGCAACAATAAAGAGGGGAAAACATATGGAAACTAAGAAAAAGAATCAATTTTACATAATAAATCACATCACCAATTGCTTGACATGGGAATGCTGGAAAAAAAATCTTTGTATTACTACAAATTGATCACTTTGAGTACAAGCCATGGCTTACATCAATTCACAACTCTTTTCTTCATACATGTTCCAACCCTTAGTAAGTCTCATTACAAAATATTTATAGACTTCCTATTGAACTGACTTTAAATTCTAAAAAGGAATTGATTCACAAAATAATATCTAACAATTTGTGGAAAAAATATGAACAATAAAATAAAGATAAAACCCTGCCTTGGAATCTTGAGTGCTTTAAGTTCTTTTCACAAAACTTGTTAGCTTCCTTTTCAAACTTGATTAACATTGCCACTTGTATTAACGAGCTGTCCCTTTGACTATTATTTTTGAGTCAAAAATCTAAAAATAATTGCATGTATGTTTATGTTTTCCACTTAGTTGATCAATAAACTATTTTTATTTTGGAGTTAAACCAAACTTATGTGATGACCCTTTTTCCCATAGTCTTTCCCTTCATCATCCTTTGAATACTTCATCATTTTCGCAAAATATTTGGGAAGAAAATATTTTAATAAATATTTCCAAATATTTTGCTTAAATTTGTAAATGAATTTCATAAATAAAATATCAAAATATTTCTTTAAATGATTTTATAGTCTATCCTTTTTTTAAAATCCATGTCTTGTTTTTAAATCCATGTCTTCTTTGCATGAATTTATATATTGATGAATAAATGAGATTCATAAACATATTTTATAAAAACCATCCATTGATTTTCTTCCCATGGGTTTTAAAAATGATGTCTTGTTTTTCCATGGTTGTAAAGTATCTTTTACTTTCCCCTTTTACTCTTGTAAAATATTTGGATAAGTATTTATCCAAATTTCATATTCCGTGCATTTATCCTTTTTATACCCTAGCAAAAAACCATGTCTCTCTTCTTTGTAAAATTTCATTTTTACTCATCCTTATTTACTTTCACCTATAAAATCATTTCATAAATATATCACCGTAAAAGTCCTCTATCCTTTATAATAAGCTTTCTTATCTACTTCGTAGACATTCCCACCATATTTCATTATATTTAAATCAACATAAATAATGGTATTCAAGGTGAGGTAGGTTAAGAGTCGAATAGAAAACCCCCACTGAAATTCATCAATAACCATTGATTAATTATTCACACATCTTGAGGCATGAATTTTAGTGAGGTGGGTAGGTTATACATTAATTTTGGCTTGTGGTTCACATATTTAGCATTAAAAAAATGTGGTTCTTATAGTTTAGAGATTGGGTTGCTAAGTTATTTTAAAATTAAGTTTAATATTTCAAATAAGTAATTTTATAAAAAATACAATAATATATATTACTTAAAATTAAATCTTATTTAAAATAAAAAAATATGAAAAATAACTTTAAAGACATTTCATCTTTTAGAAATGGAAAGGGTTATTGAGAACCGACCCATGACACCTCTATGATGACCCCTCAAGGACAACTGTACAAAGACAATTTTGACTATAAGACCTAGTCGATTTATAGGCTAAAATTTACTAGTAGATTCCCAAAATGAATAACTGGATAGACAAACTTTGATTACCTATAATATAGGCCCCTAACAATGGCTCCAATGGGGATGGAATCCTTCCTATAAGGTGCCAAAAACACCATAGACTAGTACCTTGATCCATTGGGTTGATTTGAAACCTACAACATTCTCTACCCTCAAATCATTGTAACTGAAAACCAACTGGTAATCAATTCCAATCCTTAAATTGAACCAAATCCATTCTTCAAACTATAATTTGAACTAATTGAAAACTCTGTTGCAAACTAAAGTTTGAAAAATACGGTTGAAAAAGATGCTCAAAATGTTGAGCTTACTCACACTCTTACCTAGTTTAGGATGCTTATACCCTTGAAAAATTAAGTAATAGAAAAATGTTAAAACAACCAATCGAATAGTTGCATACTTGATGTGATTCATGGACTGCATTTGAGTAAAATGGAAACTCGGAAATGTAAGTGCAATGATAGTTGATTGCAGACTTTTCGAAACATAATTGGAACTCTGTAGTGAACAATTCCTCTATATGGATAGCTATGTGGATAGATATGGGATTAAAGAAAACACATTTCATTTCCTCATCATCAAGAAGTTCTATAATTTTTTTTGTTTAAAATGTGACTTCTCATATGTGTTGTTGTTCATGGTCCCTTTTTTACCCTTTTACTTGGGCGGCCTCGTACAAATGTGGTGGCAATGCTACCAAGTTAAATTTGGCAATGCTACCAAGTTAAATTAGAGAAGAACGAAGAAAATAAATTGCATCTCTCCCTCTGACTCTAACTTTTGCCTTTTGTTGGGTATCCTTGACAAAGATTACAAAAGATACAACCCCTCCAAATGGGGCTTTCGTTGAAGAACTTTAACACGTGGAAAGGATTAACCACTTGAACTGTTGCAAAAATCAAGATTGAGTTTCAGTGGTCTAACATTGCATCTCATAGTGTAGAAGAATGACAGGTAGCAAGTGCAGGAGTTCTTCCCACAAAAAACGCCTTACTGAATAAATATATAAAATTTATAATCTATATAAAAATGACAATCTATTTTAAATACATTATTATAATTTTGTATAAACTTCTAAATAGTTAAAAGAAAATATTTTTTTTATATTTTCATTTTCATTTAATCTTAAGTATATTAAAATACAATAATAAAATATAAAATATAAAAAATACTAATAATTTTTTTATATTTTCATTTTCATTTAATCTAACCTATATCAACAATATGAAATAGATAATTTATTTTGTATAAGACCATTTTGAATTCAGAATATTATAATTATATATATATATATATATATATATATATATATATATATATATATATAAAAGTATCTGCATGTTTGAAGTGAACTACTGACCAATTCAATGATACATAGTGCACACCCTCTTAGAAACTTCATGATTAATGGGGTTATGGGGTTTATTTTATATTTAATTGCATTATAATATTAACTAACGAGCCACTTTAAATGGTTAGATACCGTGACCCAATTTTATAGGGTTTTGTTTATATTATTAATGTCTTAAATATCTATAAGAGATTTTAACATTTTAACATCGATCATAACATTTAGTAGAACTGAGAACTGAAATTGGAGGGGAGGATTCGAATTCTACTTTCCAACTACTTATTATATTAATTTATAATTTTTTATTATACTAATTTATAATTTCTTATTTTAAAAATTTTAATTTTTATAATAATAAAAATTAATATATAAATATTATGTTTTTAAATTTTAATTTAAAAAAACATTTTTAATAATATATTAATAATTATAAAACCCATTCCATAAAAGAGAATTCAATACTGATGTATATAATAAAATATAGGATAAATGAGATATTTCTAACACTTCAAAAAAATAACATAAAAGTGCATGGACGATACCTATTTCCGAAACTATGAAATAATAAAATCATCCTTTGATGCTTGCAGCAAAATCTAAAATGTTTTCCTAGTTTCATGAAACAGTAAAAATTAAAATATTGTCATTGAAAATTTTCAGACTCAGCATAATCATATGACTATAAAAATGCTCGTAATTACAATGCACAACTACGGTTGACGCTCACATGGTTGCACCAGTTTCGAAAACTATTACCTTGTTTGGGTCGAACCATTTATTTGAAGAACCTAACGATCGAGATATGTAGAATCAGCCCTTAAGCCTGAATGTCTCTGCAATGTACAATTTCTTGCAAGCTGCTACATCTGGCCAGACAACCGCCATCAACCCCGTTATCTCCTAGCTCTCTCAACATTGAAATGCCAGATAAATTAATTTTATGATACTTCTCACGACACTGCTGGACTTTCTTAGAGGGTTCCCAACAATCAATCTTGGATTTCCAATCATCAGCCTTGTCTGGGTTACTGAGAGCCTTATGGAATATAGCGATCAAGACTACTGCATCAAGAGCTGCATACTGCAGTTGGCCGTTGTCTAAGGGACGTAGTGCCCAGTCAGTCGTCTGTGCAGCTTTGTCTAAGTGGGCTCCCAGGACATCCTTTGCAAGGCCGGATAGCCCCCCTTTAGGTGTTGCAGAGAACTTTTGAAGGTCCAAAAAGCCTTCACATATTTTAAAACATTCCAAATCTCCATAGCACATGAATAGCAGATGGAGATCACAATTGAGTGCATACCCCAACTTCAAAACGTCACGACATCGAAAGACGGGTTTGAGGCAGTCGTTTAGTGCTTGCGGCGCTGTACGATATAATTTCACCATATCAAATATTAACACATTTTTCTCAGTCGCAACTTGCAGAATAGAAATCTTGTTTGAGCCCTTTTCTTTCCAACTTTTGAGTATCCACTCGGTATCTATTCCCACCATCCCAACTCCAGCGAATTGTGTTGCAGCATCATAAAGACCTTCCCTTGTATCTATCCATATAACATTATCTTTTGAAACAAAATCTTCCAAACGCAAGCAACCAGTGTCACTCACAACTTCCTCTTCCACGTAACCGATGTTACGTGCTCGTGTACGCAGCCGTTTGGCAAGTTCGGTATCGTTACCTGCATCCAGCAGCGCCTTCTTCAAATTCCCTTTTTCTACATCCTCCATAAACAATAATTCCTTATTCAAAAGATAAACTTCTGGAAATTCCAGGTTATGGCGTTTTACTATTCTATGTGCAGTTTTCAACATGCGCTCATTTTTCTGATGGGAACACTGTTCTACAAGAAAGCTAAGCATAGTTTGGCCAAATAAACTAGCCAGATGTTCTGCTACTTCAATCTGATTTTGGCTAACAATAAATGCAAGAAATTCACGACAGGTAGAATCTTTGAGGGGAAAGCGCTCTAACATAGCCTCTGTTCTTTTCTGATCGCGACAGCTGGCGAGCCTCAAAATTATGTGTTCCGTACCTTTCTCTAATTCCTCAAACATTTTAGGATCTACTGTGACTTCCCTTAATTGACTCATCTCAATTAGAAATAATGTGGCAAGGCTGTGAACAAATTGGTCGTTGCTAGACACACTTTCACTTAAACTTGTTAACCCTAGTATCATAACGCTCACCAACTCGGAAGCTAATTTCTTTGCTTCATAATACCCATCAAATGATACTTCTCGTTCGTGTTTCCCGGAACCTCCGTCGCCATAATTTGTGCTTTTTATTTTCTTTGCTTGACAAACGCTCGTCTTTAACCTAGACAACACTGTCATGAATAACTTGTTTAGGGTTTCACCGGTGGGTCCATAGACGAAGGCCGAAAACTTTAGGCATTCCATAATATAAGCAGCTTGTTGGTTTGGCGGACTGGTTCCTAGGGCATTTTTTATTCTATCAGTAATGGAGGCAAACTTCGAAGATGTTAAACCATTTTGGCCTATGCAATATTGTCTGAGATTAGCAGCCCAAAATGGAGGCCATGTGCCCGGTAAGTCTGAAAGAACGTGCAATGTAAGAGATTTCGCCATAATCAAAATTGATGTTGGTTGTTGAACTCTCCCACCCACACTTAAACGAAGAACTTCTGCAACTTTTAATGATAAAAATACAATATTTCGATCAAGTTCTCGGTCTGCCGAGAAACAATTCCACACCAACAGATGAGAATTCAAAATGACGTTCTATATCTGAGAACAGCCGAGAAAGATTGGGAAATGTTACTATACGGAGAAAAAGAATAAATAAGATTCAAATAATGTTTTTTTCGTTTAATATAATTGAATTTATATAGAAAGATAGAGTGTAATCTACGACTAAGTAATCCTTCCCTTATTAGCCGACCAAATTATTAATTTGAAAAAAAAACAAAATTTATGACAATTGGTCTCGCAAGGAAAAACAAAGCCACGATTTGATTGCTAAATATCAAAACCCATATAAAAGTTCATATATTTGAAAAGATATTGAATTAATAAGTAAGTATTAATGGTATTAGTTATGTTAACGATTAAATCCGAACCTTGTGATGGTATACTTGAAGACTTGTATCAATATGTAAGAACCATTTTTATAATTTTGTTGATTTATTTTATTCCGAAAGGTATAATGTATATATTTTTATAGATTTTAGTTCTTAAATTAGTCACTAAGATTTTCTATTATACATTTGTGTTTGGCTTCACTATAATGTTATACATATTGAGTTATTGAGTGGGAGTAAAATTATTTTTTAAATATTTATTAAAAGTTAGCTTTTTTATAAGAAAGTTAAAAAGAATATCATAAGACCCAGTACTGCCGTTCTTTGCGGGAATAGAACCGCCTCCCTCCGCTGTCTCCTATGGGGAACATTTCATGCATTTATTGGTAGCTTTTCTGCAGCAAGTACTTTTTGATTTTGCAGGATGCTATGAATACAAATTGAAAATCCAATTTCAGATAACAACTCGAGGAGGACATCATAAATACTTTTCTATAGGTTATGCTTTTGTTAACTCCTCTGTATTTGACACCTCCACAAACATTTGTGGTTCAAACAAACCAGCGTCTTTATCAAGGTAGGGTTTTGGTTCATGTTCTCTTATTAAGTAAATTGTCCATTTGTTGCTTACACCAGCTCTTACTAGTTTTCTATATTCTAACCTACTTCACATATATGGGAAGGATATATGACTATATTTTTAAATATTTTAGTTTTTATTAAATTATAAATAATGTCAATATATTATATATTTCTTTAAATCTAAAATAAAAACTATTAGAAAATAATTCAATAAAAAATCATAAATAAATTTACATTTTTTTAAAATTAATTAAAAATAGATAAATTTACAGAGAATGAAAGTTATTTTTAAAGTTACCCTGAAATATAATCGTATTGCCAAAGTTGAATATGTTGTTTTAATTGCTTAACATAATTTTGTTTCAATAAAATTTATTAAAAATTACTAAAGTTCCTTTGGATATTTTGATGACATGGTTGTTGAAGACCTCTTCCACCCATGTACTAGGAACTATTATATACTAATTACCACATAAGACAATTTTTTTCATAACTCACAATTGCTTATTTTACTTTATGATAATTTGAAATTGAGCTTTTATGTTTCATTGATAATCTATGTCTCACCATTAGCGTGTGGGTGACATGATATCCTCAAGCTATTAATGAATTTATAATTAGTAGATTTGTGTAGCACACCAATGAGAGGAAACCAATGCAATTGAACTTTTAGGCGTTATTAATAATTTATTTTTGTCCAACCATTAACATGTGAGTGGCATGATATGTTCAAGTTATTAATGAATTTATAGTTAATAGATTTGTGTAGTGCACCAATAGGAGGAAACTAATGCACATAATACTAGGCACATGGAAAGGATTTATAAATAATATTATATTTATTCATAGTCCACCACTTTTATTTTTTTCTTATTTAGAATTATAAATATTTCATAATACAAATATATGTGTACAACTTTTAATGTATATTTAGAAAATATACCATTAATGTATTGGTATTTCTTTTATATACCTCAAATGTTGTTTACTGAGAAAAAAATTGCATGTATATTACAAGTTGTTGAAGTTCTCATACATATTGACAATGAAGTTTTCCATATTTCTCCAATCTTCAATTGTAACAACATGGGCATTAAACTTATTATTTATCACCCATATGAAATAGCATATCCATTTCTAGTTCATAATATATTCCATAACCATAGCTAGAATACTAGTTATTAGGAATAAGTAACAGAACAAAAATAATTAATCAACAATAGTAATATGCAAATATCATTCACTTATGATTTACCTTAGAAAATACTTAGGGGAAAAATCAACTAAAGACATGTTTGTTCCATTGAACATATCTAGCCAAGTCAAGCAAGTCATCCTCCATTACTTACATTTGGGCTCATTACAATGGTGGATCCCTATCCAGATTAACAACTCCATTTCATCAAACTAGCTCAATGACATGTTCCTAAAAAATCACCAACAGTATTTACCTTAACACTAGCTCAATGACATGTTCCTAAAAAATCACCAACACTATTTACCTTAACACGATGACTCACTTAATAACTCAAGGTTAATCTAATATTCCTTAGTCATTATCACATTTAAGCATTTTTTTCATCCATGTGTTGCCAGGAAGAATTGGAAAACGAGCTACAATTGCAAAAAATGTTTTATCTAGGTCATATAGTACTTCATCAAAATCTTTATGGAGGTCTAGGTCCAATCCACATTATTAGCACTCAACAAGAATTTATTATTGAATATTTAATTTATATCTATTAGATTTACAAAGTAGTTTTATTTAAGAACATCATCCCTAATTAATATTTTCAGCATACCCTAACCATTAAGCCAATGAATGATTACGAGAAGGTATTTTAGTTTTCATTTCCCAAGCATCCTAGTTTATAACCCTCGTCCATTATTCCCAACATTGCAGGGAATTTTTTCTCTTTGCGTCATAAATATAACAATGAAACCATTGAATAATGTGCATTGTAGTCCCTATAAGAGTTTAAATCCATCCTTATAATACCAATATTATATACAAATTCTTATCAATAGATGATTATTTTGATTGGAAGCCCTACTACTCCTAATTCTCATATAGTTTTACTAAGTAGTCCTTCCTTCATGGGTTATGAGTAGATTTAGTTGGAAACCATGAATAATACTGAGAGGGGGGTGAATCAGTATTGTTTCCTATGATAAATTTTCACTATTTTTCCCTTTCTTATCACAAACCCTGATCAATTCATTCATTAGCAGTATACAACACAAGAATCTATATGCATAACCATGAAGCATAAGCAGTAGATCTAAGAACATAACCATGAGGAAATCAAATTAGATAAACATAGGAAAAACAAACAATAAAATCATCACACATAGAGAGGCCAACTGTAAGATGGAAAATGAAAGAGAGAAAACCTTCATTGGATGATCTACTTCTCTCTCTTCTACTATTATAAAAAAAATTATTTTACATATTCACTAGCCACCACCAGTGTGTAAGCCACAAATTTCCAATCATGTGAGTTGTTATTTTCTCCAGACCACTACATGTATTAACTTTATAGTACACCATCTACAGGAACACACCTCTCCCTCGACTTTTCATGCCACCATCTGTAGGACACCTTCACTCCCTCGACTTTGCGGACCACCACCTACTGGAATCCACCACTCCTAATAAGCTTCACTCAACCACCACTAGACTATCCAACCACCACTGAATGGAAGCCACCACTCCCAAGTTCTTAGGCCACTACCTGAAGGATGCCACTACATCTTGAATATGTAATCCACCAATTGCTCACCGAAATCCACAACCTTCAAGATCTCATGCAGACCATGTTTAACAATGTTTCTTACTAGATCCACGATATATTCATACAAAAACTTATGAGCCTCATTTTTTCCATTTTCATATTGGCCTCGCAATAACAATCTTCTAATACCTCAAACACTAAATACATTCCCTCCAACACAATATCTGCAATACAAACTCAATTAATATATCAACCTACACAATCAATCTACTCATCACACTCAAACCTTATAGTATCATACAATAATAATATGAAAAACACACTTATCCATCACTAAAATACTCTAGTATCCATGAAAAACACATCCAATGAAGGTAAAATAGTAAAATATCTAAAGGAACCCCTACAACACAAACATATCAGCAATTTGATCTATGATTTACTATTGCAATAACTACATTAATACTTTGTTCTCCATATCAACAACAATTGGCATCAATATAATATGAAACAAAAGGATGTTAAACATATACATCATAAAACCTCCATCATCCTCTAACATATGCTCCAAATCTTCTCTCCTAATATGCTCTTTATTTCTAAATTTGTGTAACTTATTCTCCCATACTCTCTAACCCATTCTACTTCAAGCTACATCTTTTTATCAATGAAGAAAGATGCAATCAATACAAAGAACTAATACTCATTATCTTTGACTTGATCAACTTCCAAAGTATGGAGGGATCTTCCCTGAACAATTTGACCATTTACCATATGCAAAAAGCCATAGAAAATACCCATCGAATTAACTGAGTTTGTGCACAATTCAAGAAAATCACTTAACTATTTATAACGCCACCTTGACACCTAAAAACTATATTATAATGCACCTTAGAGGCTAATACCTATATTATGGTTGTAATGCACCCTCTACACATAGAAACTGCATTTAAGTGCACTTTATGACTAAGTACCTACATTATAATACACATTAGAGGCTCATACCTATGTTACCTTAATTCATATGATGTTTGTATCCTTCTTCCATTTGATATGAAACTTAACTCTTCCAGAACATGTCCAACATCTCCAAAACTTATCCAAGCATATCCAACACCTATAGATACTCTACAAATATAAAAAACACCTTAACAACATGTCATCAAACCTTTGATCATCATGGAAACACCTCGAAGTTTGCTGACATCAATACCAACAACAATCGACTCCACAATTGACTACTTAGGTAGGCAGTGTAGCTTGAGATCAATGCCAACAGCACAAGATAACATGCCCAACAAATGTTTCACTATAATTATCAAATAAAAAATTCTTTGTGTAATGGTTGATTTTATGATTAAAGAATAATAATAAACAAAGTGAAAGGTGATAACGAATAGAATATTTGTTAATAAAAAATAGTAAATATAAGTAAATATAATTTTTGGGGAGATAATTAAAGGTGATTTCGAAAAAAGTTAAGATAATACATGATGACGAGTGGATCATGTGCATAGATATTCGTATTTTTATTTTTAACAATGAAATGAAATTTAATATAGGAGGATAAGGATGTGGTGAATATTTTTCCAAGGATTGGACTGCAAAGGCTTTTAATTAGGTTTCAATGGTGGCCATGTGTAGAGAAAAATATTGCAGCTAAGCCTATAGTTGTGTTGATAGGTGTTTCCCACACATTTGTTGAAATCAATATTATACATAGTATTGTAAAATAAATAATACTAATACTAATAATAAATAAATAAATTATCATAATAACACAATATTGTATTAATGAAAGAAAAAGAGTAAAATAAATAATGCTAACTTATGGGAAATCTAATTACAGCCAACTTAGGAAATATTATGATAATATGTGATGAAAAATCATCATGTGCATGAAAATTATCTATTCTATTTTTGGAAAAAATATTGTTATGTAATGGAGGCATGGAATGATGTGAGGCACCTTTCCTATCAGGTAATTATGGGGAAGAAAATATTATAAACTACATATAAGTATGTTATTAAGGGCTTGGGGTCACTAACTATAGAGAAAATTAATGTACTTTAGCGTATGGTTGGCTAGAGAGTCATCCCTCACACATTAGATGTAGTTAATAAGGTTAGAGATTAGATCTCAATGGTTCCATGTTCGTAATAGCTTAAGTAGATTTCTTCATCTACTAGTTAAGATTCTCACAAATCATTACCCCTCTGGATTATGGATTTCCTCATGAAATTTTCTATATTGTTATCCATTAAAGGATATTAATTTTTGTTGACATATGTATGTTTTACTTTTTATCTCATGTAGCCCTCATGGTTAGCTCAATTGTTCAAGTACCCATTGTTAAAACACATTTTCTATTGAGAGGTCAGAAGTTCAATTCTCTTGACACTCTTTGGGTTAGGCTTTGTGGTTGAACCAATAGAAAGTAACCTGTGCAAGTAGATCTACTTGTTACAAATATTACATGGATGTAGTGTTCATGAATCTCTAAAATCTGTAAATCACTTGTGTGTGTGTGTGTGTGTGTGTGTGTGTGTGTGTGTGTGTGTGTCTAGTAATAACATTTCATGCCTGATAACTTTTTCCCAACACCTTCCATCATCCACCTTGTTAACTTGCTTTAATTCATAGCAATTAGGTACATTTCCATTACCAAATATTGTATGATCATATTTTCCATCAATGAATTTTATGTTATGGATTGCAATATAGCTCTCTTGGATAACATTGATACCATCCTCAAACTCCGATAATAAGATACTCATCGCATTATCCATGATGGTTAACGTACTATCCACAAAGTTCAGCAAAGTGGAAACTTTTATATATCCACTTTGATTAGTCCATCCCTTAGTCTAGATTTCATTCTATGAGGACCCTTTCACTCTCATATCCTAAATAAAATATATATTTATTCATAAGGGGATATTCAATAAGTATTTAAATATATGTGTGGTATACCAACTAAAAGTTGAGATTCTAATGAACTCCTCCTGCCCAGCATCGAGGCCACGATGAATACCTACATCTTTTTATTTGAGAAACATGTGAAGGATTACTCAATAATTTTGCTCTAAAATATATTATTTACCTTATTCTTTGTACATTTATTTCCAAGTATCTACCATATCACTTCCTCATAATAAATAATGTTTATCTTTAAGAACAATTTCAAACATTTTGTAAGGGATGCTATATTTTATGTATCAATGATCATTTCAATTAATTTAAATATGTTTGGTATTTCATAAATAGGTTTGATGGTTAACAATATGTGTTTCCTTCTAAAAAGTTATAAGTTCAAAATCAGAAAGATAAAGTATATATGCTTTCATAAATTTAACAATCAAATTTATTTGTAGAGTTGAGGCTTCTGTGATCCATACCATGTTTACAAGAGATTTTTCGGCAAAAATCACATGAGAAACCATTTGTCGACGTGTTTTGAACCAACCAGTGTGATTCATCATCAGGAATGTAAAAATAAAACCACCACCACCACCACCTCGATCGAAAAAAACCTACCCATTCTCATCCATCCAAATTTTGTGTCTAAGATAGACATCTTTAAGACACCACATTTTTGTTGATCGAAGAAAGCTTACCCATTCTCATCAATGCAAGTTTGGTGTCTAAAATGCACATCTTTAAGACAACACCACTACTAGATTTACCACACATTTTCGTTGATCGAAGAAAGCCTACCCGTTCTCATCAATGCAAGTTTGGTGTCTAAAATGCACATCTTTAAGAAATTATTAAAATAATAAACACGCATTCCACATCATCACACCAAGTATATGGCATGCCACACTAGACTAAAGGTTTTACCTTGTAAACATTAATTTGTATTATCGCATTAATACTAATGGTCAAATTGGTTATGTTAATAAAGAGATAAGAGGTATTTTAATTCAAAGTTTAAATAAATGCGCACACACACTACGTGTAGGCCATATATATATGTTTGTCTTATTTAAACAATTTATAATTTATCGTTGATTATGAAAATATCCAAAGGTGTTTTTTTCTAAGTATTCATATAGAATTATTTTACTTTACAATCAAACTAAACGATGTATAATTAGGTAGCACATAATAAGATGGTCTTAAAAAGATTGTGAACTATATAATATAATTGATATAAAAATTGAGTATTTTGTTTTATATATTTTATATTTAAAATATTGATATTTTGTAAAGTTTAAAACGTTTTATGTTTAATTATTTTTAACAATGTTTTAAATTTTACGTAATATAATAATTTTCTATTATTTAAATTTCATTTTTGAATGTATAAATAGATTCATTTCATTGAAAAACTTTTGGGGCACTAAAATTTTTATAAACTTAACATCTCAAATCTATAATTTCAACAAATTTTGGTCACACTTCAAGTAAAATTGATCAATAAATATGTCTTATAATGAGTGAACAAAAGAGAATGCTTGAATTTTATATATATATATATATAGGGATGGCATGAGGATGCCTTGTCTTGGATAGAGCATTGGAGGATAATGGAGGAGATAAATTTTTGAAATTTTGATAATATTAAGCAATATTATTATTTGAAAATCTATGGAGAAATTATGTGGTGATAAAGATTTAGAGGGAAAAAGGAAACTAAGATATTATAAGGCAACGACAAACCTCATTCTTGAAAATCAAAAACATTTCTCTTTATA
>APFE030247310.1:720376-744235 GCA_000404065.3 Pinus taeda | reverse complement strand
GGGACAATTGCTTCCTAAGGGGGGAGGAATGATCTAGGTGGATGTTGGTGGCCACCCACCTATCCCACTTGGACCCCCACAACTGTCTCTTTTAGTTTTTCAGTTTCCGTAATTGTAGAACAATTTACTATTTTGAGCAGTTTTTTGGGTCCTGAACTTCCTGAGCTGTTTTGAGGCCCTAAACGACGTTTTTTTGGGAAATCTGGGAGTGACATGGGTCCACAGACAAATCTTTCTCTTTTCAAAGTTGTAGTGCTCAGATAGATCTTTCTAATGAGCTATTGTACGCATCAAACAAAGATCAGGTGCCAAAGTTACGACCCCGGGAAGTTGATGTACCAACTTACGCAAAACGGGGTCCACAATTTTTCGTTTCATCTTCTAGGGTTAGGTTTTGAGATGTTAAGGGTTTTCCATTGTTTCTCAACAATAAATAGGCCTTCGAGCCTCATTGTAACACAGTTCAGAGGCATGTAGCTGCCACATCGCTTCTCAGAGATAAGCTACCATCGCCCTAGCTAGTTTATTTCCATTTCTGTTTGTAAGCATATTTCAGTATTTTACATTAATGAAATGAAGCATTATTTCCGTTGCATCTCTGTGTTTATGGTTATATCTGTAATTTGTTGCGTTCCTGCTTAAATCCGGATCAGCCTCCCAGTTGGACTTGGATTTTATACATGTATAAGAAGAAAGAAGGAAACAACTCAATGCATTGGATGCAAATAAGATGCAAGTTATATTCCACATAGAAGCCATAAAATTGCAAAGGAAAAATTGGCATGATAAGTGCATTAAGCCTACAATTTTCAAGGAAGGATGATTGGGCATTATTGTATGATTCTAAACTTAAGGATTTTAAAGGAAAAATCATGACTAGATGGCTTGGGACATACATTATATATATATTTTTTATGACAATGGCTCTATTAAAATTATAATCATTGATGAAGATAAAGTTTCTCTCTTTGTAAATGACTTCAGGCTTAAGATCTACACATAGAATTTGGTAAAGAAAGAATTTGCAAAGACAATTGAGAAATGAGATTTGGATGTGATTGATAGAAGATATGCTCTCAATCCACCCAAACCTTGAAATAAATAAATAAAAGGAAAAAAAGAAGAACAAGGGAAAAATATAATAAATACCTAGGTGAAAACCTCATTCCCTACCAAGTCATAATTTATAACTATCATCTCTCTTAAATTTGGTGAGTGACAGGGGTGGTGTAGGAATTTATGGAGGAATAACCTTTCTCAAGTGTTGTAGTTATGATCTGAAACTATCCCTTATCGATGTGATGCCACCACAACCTCCATTAAGATTTTTTTGAAAGACACAATCTCCATTGGAGGTTGATGCTAGTCTCAAAACATAAACTTGTTATGAGTGACCCATGTCTTCCATAAAAGATACTTTGGAAGCTCAATCTAGGTCCTTGCCAAAATGGGCTTTCCTTTGCTCTTAAGAGGGATATTAAGAGTCATAGGAATTGAATAGTTGAAACAAGTCTTTTGGATGATTAAAGGAGATGTAGAGGTCTAGAAAAGTGAAATTCCAAACTTGTTGAGCCATTATAAAATGAATAAACATCGATGAGAAGAATTATTCCACTTCCTTATACAATATACAAAGGGATGGGCCTTGAATTCCATGTTTTATGCAAGTTTTTAAATTAAGATTTGGTTGTGGACCACCTATCATCATAAAAACTAAATTTTGGGTAGTCCATCTTCCTTCCAAAGAGTCCACTAAAGATTCAAGGGAGGGAGAATATATTACTAGGAGAGAAAGGATACATATCCTTTCTTCAACAACTAGGAAACACTAGTCGATCCCCAAAAATGATCCAAAATAGATTGTTATATAATTTATCATCTATATTGGTACTTTCTAGGTGGAAAAATTAAAATAATTGGCTTGCAGGGCCCATTTTAGGGATAGGTCATATTCTAGTGATTTGGGGTCCAAAAACTTCCAAATCCCATTTGAGGAATAAAATGACTTCTTCGAGTGAAAACTTTATGGTCTTATCTCATACCTCTTAACATTTTTCTAAACATTATAAGCTTTCAAATAGTTGAAAAATCACCTCAATCATACTCCATAGGAGGAAGTTATGCCTCCTACAAGTTTACCAAACCGTTAACCATCATGGTGCTAAGTAGATTCCATGTCAACTACCATTACTAACACATGTGGGGCTATTCATGTGTGAACTTTTAAGAATATTATAGAAGGTACAAAACCGTAACCCTACATGCATACTAGGCTATGTCAACATTTGATTGTTAGAAAAGGAACGGGTTCCATTCTTTTGGTATTTCTATTGTACAATAGTTGAACAAAGTATCTTGCAGTGGGATATTGAAGCATAATAGAGGAGGTAGAAGATTTTTTTGTAGATATTTAGGCCACAGTGTCCATGGAAAATCTATAGCGAGTGCCCCTTTCTTTGTGCTTGCATTTCATAAGTAAGAAAAATATAGCATATCATAGGCTTCAGATTCTACCTAGGTTTTCCGTATATTAGGTTTCCTAGGTCACATATTGTATTCGTTTATGTGGATGGTGTGTTCATTTGACTGTTGTTTCATTTTTATTTTATTTATTTCCATAATTTGATTACTATGCTAGTGATAATAAATATGAGACCTAAGGTAATAAAATACATAACAAATATTGGAAAATATTGTAAGATATGTTGGACAATTTTTTTTTTCTCAGTGGAATGTCCAAAACATTTACAAATCAAAATGTGTTCATAATTTATGGTTTGGAATTGAGTGCAATGTATTTAATGGATTAATGTAGCAAAAGTGACTAAGGTCTTGAGGTTTAGGGAGGATGGATAGGATGGAAATATTTTCAAAATCCATCTTCTAGATCCCAAAAGGAAATATTGTCCATATTTAAAATTTCTTGAGTGGACATCCATCTCTTAAGGGGATACTAAGAAACCATTTTGGGATATGAGATGCTTTCCCGTGATATTATGACCCTAGATATTTATCTAGCCCCATTCCCAAGTTTCCATGATAGAGAATCTCATGATATTATAAGTCACTGTGACATATAAGAATCATACATAAAATCCTACTATATTAGGAAGAGGAAAATCAAGGAATTTTTTGTTTGAGAGTTTATGTAGGTACTTGAGATTGATCACTTCTTTCTACAACTCATTATTCCGTGTAATTAGACCCTAGGCTAAATTTTCCCTCCATGAATTCAATAGAATTATTTCTTTAATCTCTTGGCCAAAATTGGCATAAGGTGCTAAATGATTTTCTAGCTCATTAGATGGAAGAATTTCTTGTATAACTTTTCTCCCTACTAGATAAATTTCCAGATGGATTTTTCTAATGTGAGAATGAAACTTATAGGTTCTAAGAGAGTGGAGCACAAATATATTAAAAGAGAGGAAATCTTGGACTTGAATAAGACTAAATTTCTAGGTGGGCTTAGCGTGCACCAACTACATGCTTTTGTTTTTTCTTTAATCCTTGTCACACTTAATTTCCAATAAAAAATTTGAAGAGTTGATTAGAGTGCAATCAAAATTCCTAGGCACTTGATACATTTCCATTTGGGGCCTAGAGAGAATTCTAGAAAATAATATCTAGGTGAGGATCCTTGTTTGGGCGTTTATAGATAGACTTTACATTTATCTTTATTGATAACAATTACAAACATCTAGGAAGTCATGCATGATTTGTTTGAACCTCTTGACTATAGAAATAAACACAACCCTGATTCAAAGCATGTCATTTCTAACTAGGTGTGGATGATTTCTTTTACTCCCCATGTTATGCTAACCCTTGGGAGGAATTTTTGGAACTATTCTTCCTATATATTAATCCAATACCTCTAGCATGAAGATGTAGGGGATATCAGAGAGAATACAACCTTTTGAATTCCCCATGAGGCTTTAAAAATTTGTTATAGTTAACCATTTCCAAAGGGAATGATATGAAGGATTCCAATGCCCGCTTTGATCAAATTAATCAAATTCTAACCAAGCCAAAAATTTTGGAGGATAATGTAAAGAAAGACATGTTGGAACCTAATAAAGAAATTTTCCACTTCAAATTATATTATCATGATATTTGACCTTGAGCGGTATGGTAACTAGAGTTAAATGAGAATAATGCTATGCATGATGTGCTTACCCTTGACAAAGCCACCATACTCTAATAAGATTAATAGGGGTAAAGACATACACATTCTTGTAGTGAAAATATTCACGAGAACTTTGTAAGAGACATTGTATTAAGCGATTGGCGAAAGTTAAAACATGTGGGGTTTATTTCCTTGGGATAAGGATAAGAAAGGAGAATTTGATTCCTCCTCCCAATCAATGTTTTCATAGTAATCCTTAAAGCATGTATATTGGGTCTCTTTTAATTATATCGAAATGGTCCCAATAAAAGTGTTCCAAGAAGCCATCTATGCCTTATGCTTTGTGGTGTTCTTTATTAGAAAATTGAAATATACAAAGTTAAATTAATGGATTTTCCCTAAATTTATCATACAAAAGATTGCAATCACAAAAACAAAATAAAAAACTAAAATAACACCAAAAAGTTATATCTTTATTATTGGAAGCAATGTTCACTTGGCTCTTTGAGGGAGTAACCTTCAATTGAGTAGAGCTCTCATTACAAATAACTTCACAAGGTATCTCATTATATTGCTTCTACATTTATCATATAACACTCTCTACCCCTAGTGAACATTTAGAGAAGAAACTTCATAGTAGGTGCATTGGAAACATAATCATCTTGGGTTATGCAAACTTAACTTATTCACTTGAGAGGAAGGAAAAAAGCCTCGAGCAATAACCAATAATCATGAGAAGTCCAAGAGATCTCTTAGAAAATGAAAACAAGAATCACACAAAATATATTTATATACATATTTTGTAAATAATATACATCTCATGTTTATTTAATTAATGTCTATTCATGGAAATGGTATCAGAACTAGTTTTGCTCAAAATGCCTTCGCCATCCTAACCTTGTGAAAACTGAGAATTTATTCTACTTCCACTTATATGTAGTGTTGATATGAAAAATTCAAAAGATCTTTTAGATAATAAAAACCAAAAACCAAAATTAGAAAATGTATATATATATATAGTAAATAATATGCATCACTTTTATCTAATTACGGTCTATTCACATGACTCAGGATCCTATCAAAACAGTGTTGCTCAAAATGCCTCTGCAATCGTGTGCTTGTCAGCGCTGAGAATTTATTCTACTTCCACTTATATGTGGTGTCGGACCGCTTTACGGTTGTCAGTGAATACGTATCTGTTTTTCTGACCCTTTTTCTGCGATTTGGATGCGTTCCGCCCATCTGTGTGCGAGTCCGACCAAACCTGTCCCTTCGTCAGAAATACTTGTCTACTCACTCGTTCTCCTCAAATGCATATAGGCAGCCTGCGCACTCCAGACGATCGCTAAAATTCTATGACCTGCAGAGAAACGTGGGCAGAGTCCCTATTATCTCAGGATCCAGTCCCTAACAACTCCAGCTGCTTCATGTCCATAGATTAGAGTGGAGTTTGACCCTTTGCTTCCCAAATACAAGGTCCATGCAGCAGAGGCTGTATAATGCACTCTGATTCTGACTTCCACTGCCTTTAGAGGTGCCACCTACACTTCTTCAATATTCAGAGGTTGCCCTGTTCCCCAAGCAACACCAGCTTTCGATGTGATGACTTTGCCTGCATGTGATAACTTGAACTGCAGTAAAGATTTGGCGGTTTCCTCGAAGGGTCGATCTCCCCAAATGATCTCTTGTGCCAAAAACTTTACCTGTCATAACTTTGCCTGCAATAGAGCTCGTCATTTTCCTTCAAGTATGGATCTGCCAAAATGGTCCTCCCGCTATGGTTGTTTCAAAAAAAACGAAACAGTGTTTCAATTATTTGAATTCGGAAGATACAAGTAAAATTATGTTATTGTTGTTGGCATTTCCTTTCTGGCATTTGTATGATCTCCAGAAATTTATGGACTCTTATTCTTATACAAAGATGACGTTAGTTTGTTTAGAGTAAGTGTGACCATGATAGCACCAATGTGGGTGCATTTGTGGCCTTGGTATTCAATACTCCTTATGGCTACCATTTTTTTCTTTAATGTTCTGTTATGTTGAATTTGCTCATGGAGCAAGTGTATAGAAGCATTTCAATCCCTTTATTCTAATGTTGTATGGTTTTTTCCAATAAATAAAAAATTGGTGTACTTTTGGAGTTAAATTACATTGTAAATGGGTAGATTTTTGGTTGAGACATACTTTCTAATGTTTATGATACAATGAAAATCAGAAAAACCATTTTCACTGATATTCAAATTTGTTTACATTGTGTATAAGACAAAATTGAATTTCTTTAACTCAAATCTCCATTTCAGTGAGATGAACTATAATAGAAGAGTCAACATTTTGAATTGGTTCTTGTTTAGAACAATTTTATTTTTGAATTTGAGAAAGTCTCTTATCCGCAGTCAACACATAATTAGAATAATGATATCATTTTAGGAGCAAATTTACATGAAAATATAGAGGTTCCACTTGCACTTCCCAAGACTATCATCAAAACTTGGGAAGAAGTCATCAATAACAAGCATAGAATTGGCCTTGATTATGAAAAGGATGTGACATTTCACATTCCAAACTACTCTAAGCCAAATATATTTTTGAAGTGTTGGGTTTCTTCAGAACAATTCACTAGTTGCTCTACATGCATTGCAGATTCGCAGATGCCAACATTGTGATCGGGTTGGCCATGTTAAAGATCAGTGGTTTGATCTTCACCCTTGTGAGCATTGCAAAAAAATACTCATCATTGAGACATATGTTCTGGACACAAGACTCTTGCAAGATCAAAGATTCACCTTGGATGGATCGCTTCTTGGCAATTATTTTCAACAATGAAGAAGATATATTGGTCATACCATAGAGTTCATTCTCGAGTATTGACACGTATTGCAATTAATATATCTTCATCTTCTCACCTTGTATCTGACAAGGGGAAATTGATAGTTAGTTACTACATTTGACATTATATCAAGTGAGCCAGAGCCATAGCCTAAATCAGAGCCTATAGCCAAACTCAGCCATAGCTAGAGTCAAAGTTGTAGTCCGAGATAGATTCATGTTCCATGAGCATGATTTGGTTGGTGAGAAGCCTTAAACCACCACCAACATAAGACTTCAACTTCTACTACCCATCTCATCAGTTTGTGGTCATCTTTAAACCATCATCACGAAGCACTTCCATTTCACAAAAAATTTCAAATTCTAACTAGATTTGGAATTGTTCCAGGAATAACGTCGAGCCAAATTTCAAAGCTGGTGGCTAGCCTTAAACCACCACTGGTAGAAGACTTTTACTTTTCCTATTTCATTTGGTTTGTGGTCTTCCTTAAACCACCATTTCAGAGAGCACATCTAGCCATTGGCTACTATACACCTTTGTATTTTAGCTCTCTTCTTCGACTCATATACACCCCTTTGGATTGAGGTCGGGAACTTTGGAAACATACTCCCTTATGTTATGAAAACTTGGCTTATTCACTTGAGAGGAAGGCAAAAAGCCTCAAGTGAAGGCCAAAAATAAGGAGAAGTCTAAGAGACCTCTTGGAAGATGAAACAAAGGGTCACAGAAAATGTATTTATATATATATTTTGTGAATAATATACATCTCACATATATCTAATTCATGTTTATTCATGTGAGTGTTTCCTACAAGGTGTAAGATTTTAATAAGGCTCCTTACGTTTATTTATTTTACACTACTAGATGGAATTTATTTACTAGATATGACATCCATACATATACACAAATCTATCCACGTAGGGGGTAACTAGGGAGGTTAGCACTTTCACATGACACCCCCCTTAAAAAGTAGCATTATCCTCAAGGCTGCAGGTGAGGAAATTGTTAAAGGATATTTGTTGGTTCCCATGTGGCATCCCTACGTTGTGTATCCTTCCATTGTATTGAGACCTATCGAATAGTGCCGTAGTGGAGATGATGCTCTCATTTGTCAAGGACAACCTCAAACTACAACCAAATGGAACTTCTTCATTGAATTTGAGAAAGAACAATTTGATTTTGGTAATTAGATCAAACCACTTTATTTAAGTAGGAAACATGAAAGATTGGATTGATTTTAGAGTGGCTCAGAGTTCTAAGTTGTAAGCCACTATTCAATATTTTTGAGGACCTTATAAGAGCCATACAAATTTAGAACAAGCTTCAAGTGGTGGTTTTCTTTAAGGGGGGTCTTCTTATAAGGTTGTCGAGGAAGGAACATCTAATCCCATTATTTAAAATGTTGTTCAAAATGATGTCGATCAACTTATTGCTTCATCTAATTTTGAGCCATGACTAGTCACTATATTTGAGAGTGAAAATAATGTTGGTTTAATAGACGATGGTTTCGTTGAACTTGTATACCTTGGAGACTCTTGTAAATAGGATAACACTAATGTGGATTTTGGTATATACATCCACAAAGGGGGTCATGTGAGTTGCATCATGATAAGTTGTATTGCACCACTAATCTACTAGGGGCAATCATTCAATCCATTGATACTATTGTTTTGAAGTAAAGCAATATAACTAGGATTCCAAACAATTTTTAACAAATTTAGCTTAACCATCAATTTGGGTATGATAGGAATTGCTAATATGCAATTGAATTCCCTAGAGCCTAAATGGTTCTTGCCATATATTACAAGTGAAAGTGGGATCATGGCCTATTACAAAGATTGTAACATACCATGGAGTTCAAAGATATTATCCATGAATATTCGAGTGACCATGGAATGCTTATAGGGATGTTGTAGGGAAAAAATGAACATATTTAATAAGGTGGTCAACCACAACCATGATGATAAATTTTGGAAAACTTGGGTAAAGTCCATAGAAATGTCAATCTAGACAATGGGAAGAATAGGTAACGGTTGTAGTTTGCTTGGAATTCTCAATGTTTCTCCCTTATGTCATTGGTAAAGGTCACATTCGACCACATAAGTGTATATTCCATTCGTTATGACTTTCCAAAAAAATGAATGTTTGATCTATTCAAATGTTTTATGAAATCTAGAATAACATACTATTATAGATGCATGGATTTTAGATAACACTATTGATTTGAAGGTGGACTATCTACTCAAATACACACATTGTTTATACCAAAGTTGTTCATTGTGTCAAGTGTAGCCCTAAGATGCATAGGGTGCCATTTGAAGTTGGATTGGGTGAGGAATCGTGTGATCTATGAATCATCCCTTGCAAACTTCATGTTGGGTATGTGTTATATTATTTGAATGACTACCTCCATGCATTGTACATTTCATAAGGAAAAGCCCCCCCTACTCCCTACCCCCCAAAAAAATTGGGCAACTTTTTGCATTCATTATTGGAGGTTTTAAACACATGGTTTTCACTTTTAGCTGTTTTTGGTGAATGGTGGTTTAGCCTGTAGAAATTAATGTGTAGATTCTAAAACTACTCATGAAATTTTCTAAATCACAAGACGAGAGGATACTCTACTCATTTGCGGAAATAAATTCACGACTGAGAACAAAAACCATTAACATGCATCAAGATTCTATACACATACACAAATATTTATCTAGGGGAAATCAACTGCTCAAAACCCCTTACTCTCTGTATTGCATTAATCAAAGAATATAGAATAAATACAATGCTTGCTCAATCTTGAGCACACCCTGCACCTATATAATCTATCTCACTACTTCACTGACTAACTATGGCCAATACTTAGAAAATTTACCAACCTACCAAGCTCCTATTTCCTTGCATTGTTTGATGAGGAATTAACCCCTATTGATTATGGAAATTACTCATTGCGAATTGTGCAATTCCTTTAGGCCGTTCTTTGACTGCATGCACCACTTATACAACTTGGAAAATTCTACCACTGATAGTACACTGCCCTTGAAATCCAATCTCAACTGGGTAACTCTAATTCTCCGCATGCAATAATTATTTTGGGATGCTTGATCAATTAACTGGACAATCACTCAGTGTAAAAAAGTTACAAACCCTTAACTTGACCTCCACTAGTTCTACTGACAGTGAGAACTCTTTACACTGAAAATAACTCAAATTAACTGAAACAAATTGCTACAAGTTAGCAATCAATCATGTAGAACTAAACTCAAGTGTCTCCAACTCAAATTCACTGAGTTAACTGAGTGACAAGACCCATGTCACCTCAGTTAACTACTTGCAAGTATTTTGCTGAAATTGAAATTCGAATTTGTCCTAATTTAATCAAGGAAAAATTATATTAGAAATTTCTTGCTGTATTTTCAACACCCCCTCTCAGCAAGAAAGGGATTATCAGATACCCCAATCCTTCTTCTATGGAAATCAAATTTTCCTCTTGACAAGGCCTTTGTTAAAATATCGGCATCCCGTTCCTCTGTTAGAATGTACTGCAACAACATAATCCGCCTCTGCACACAATCTTGTAGATGGTGATACTGAATGTCGATATGCTTGGATCAATCATGAAATACTAGATTCTTAGAGAGTTTGATACAACTCTAATTGTCACAGTAAATCACTGTAGGATCCATCTTTTGACCAAATAACCCAACACGAATCTTTCTCATCTAGATAGCCTCACATGTTTCTTGACTTGCAACCATGTACTCTACTTCTGGTGAGCTAAGTGCCACAGATCTTTGCTTCCTGTTGTACCAAGAAACTGCTAGTGACCCAACATTGAAAATTCCTCTTGAAGTGCTCTTCCTGTCTAATGGAATCCTTGCCCAATCTACATCTGTGAAGACTTGCAACTTCACTCCCTCTGTCCATCTGTACCAAAGACCAAACTGAGTAGTGCCTCTGAGGTATCTCAACACATGCTTTGCTGCCTTCTAATACAGTTTGGTTGGCTTAATCATTGCTTGACTAAGATAGTTAACTGCATAACACATTTCTGGTTGTGTGTTCACCAAATACATACGTGAACCCAGAAGCTGCCTATAAATGGTAGCCTCCACTTCCTCACCTGAAGCGTCATCCTCTTTCCTCCAGTTACCTACTAGAGGAGTGTCCATGGGTTTGCTACTCTCCATGCGAAACTTCCTCAATATCTCGTTGGCATACTTGCTTTGAGAGACAAACGATTCCCCATGTCCTTATCATACTTCCAAACCAAGGAAATAATGCATGAGTCCCATTTCCTTCATCTCGAACTCTCTTGCAAGGTCCTCCTTGCAAGATCAGATTAGATTCTCATCACCATTAAGGATCAAGGCATCGACATATAACACAATAATCAATAATTTACCTTCTACCACAATGTGATAAAGGTTTTCATCTGCTTCACATTTGGTGAAGCCCAAATTGGTGAGATAACTAGTGATCCTAATATACCAAGCACAAGGTGATTGTTTGAGTCCATACAACGCTCACTTGAGTTTGCACATATACGACTGTCTGTCGAAAGTCTCAAACCCTTCCAATTGCTCAATATACACCTCCTCCTCAATAACTCCATTGAGGAATGCTGTCTTCACATCCATTTGGTGGATCTTCCAGCCCATCAACAATGACAGTGCTAGAATTGACTTGATGGATGAGTACCTTGTTAGATAACCCCTTGGTCACAAATTTGGCCTTGTGTTTCTCTATGCTTCCATCTGCTGCATGCTTTTCCTTGTCAAGCCATCTTAAACCAACCATTGATTTGTCTGCTAGACTTGGGTCCACTTCCCAAACACTGTTTCTGACTATGGAATCATATTCCTCTACCATGGCATCAACCCATACTGGTTGCTACACTAATTCCTCGAATGAGGATGGTTCTATCTCAACTAGCTCACTCATGAGAGCCATGTACCTAGTGTACCGATCTAGTGACCTCCTCTGCCTGTGTTGTGATGTGGGTGCTCCCACATTCTCTCTAGCATCCTGCAATAATCGGTCAGCTTCCCTGGTCCACTTACTTCCTTCTTTGGATGTCTCTGCTTGAGTGGATGTATCCACTCTCTCCTCCTCTACTTGTGGCTACTCCACAACTTCCTGAGGTTCTTCCTTTGGAGCCAAAAGCTCCTTATCAGGCTGCAACTGAAGTTCCCTCTCAAGAGAACACCTCATTTCCTTCTCCTCATCAAAATTTACATCCCATTTGACCACTGTCATCCCGAGGGATGGAAAATACATTAGATAGTTGTGAGGTGTATCTGTGTACCCCACAAATATTCCCAATTCCGCCATTGGCTCTAGTTTTTTTCTTGCTTCCTTGGAAACATGATAGTAAACTGATGATCCAAAGATCTTAAAGCGTGATACATCTGGTTTCTTCTCTGAAAAAGCTTCCTCTGGTGTATTCATTCCAAGAATCCTATGAGGACTAAGGTTCTACAAATAGACCACTGTGTTGCATGTTTCATCCCACAAGTGTAGAGATAGGCTTTGGTCATGCAACATCACCCGTGATGCTCCAATAATACTTCTTTTCTTCCTCTCAACCACCCCATCCTATTGTGGGTTATGAGGTGCTGTTAACTCCCGTTAAATGCCTTCCTTTGCACATAAATTTTTAAACTCATTCGACATGTACTCACCACCATTATTGCTCCTGAGAGCCTTCACTTTCTTGCCAGTTTCTTTCTCAACAAGTGCTTTAAACTCAACAAATTTGGAGAATGTCTGGTCTTTCTTTTGCATGAAGTATATTCAACACTTTCGTGAGAAATCATCTGCAAATATAACATAATATATATGCCTGGCAGTGGAGGTTGTCGAGAAAGGTCCACTGACATCAGAGTGGATCCTTTCAAGGATTCCATGCGCCCTGCTATCACGATCATTAAAGGTGGATTTTGTGTACTTCCGCAATGTACACCCTTTGCATGTGTCTCGTTGCTCTATTGCTCCATTGGGGAGGCCTGTAGAAATCTGCTACATGATCTTCAAAGCGCCATGATGCAAATGGCCAAGTCTTCTATGCCATAATTTACTGACATCTTGGCTCTACACCTTCTCTGCTTTTGTGTTCAATGTTGCATAGTCTTCCACATCTAATTTGTAGAGGTTCTTCACTCGAACCCCGATCTACTTCACTTGTCCCTTGGCGATGTGTCTCAAGAAATCCTTCCTTTTGCTGAATATCACATTGCAACCACGGTATTCCAACATCGCGATGGAAACTAGATTCTTCTTCAGACCTGGTACATACATCAAATCCTTGAGCCTAAGAGGGGAGCCAGACTCCCTCTGAAAAGTAACTGTACTAATTTTGGTCGCGTTATACCTTCCATCATCTCCCATCTTGATGTGCATTTGGATATCCTTCTCCTCCAAGTCATTGAAAATTTCTTTGTTTCCCATCATATGGAATGAGGCACCACTATGGAGATACCACACATTACCCATCACTGTGCTTGCCATGCATGAAATGAGGGTAAAATCAGGTTTGAACTATGAAGCCAAGACTTCACCTGCTACTCCTCCTATGGTTTTCTTGCTTGCCTTTTGTGTGGACATTTCGTGGCATAGTGTCCTAGTTCATGACAGTGAAAGCACGTGATTTTGGAAAAGTCTTTCTTCTTGTCCCCCTTAACCATATCCTTCTTTGGATTGGGATTTCTTCCTTTTCCCTTTCTTTTCCTTTCCATCCAAGGCACAATTCTTTTCATCCTCACCTTTGGATGAAGTCCCATCTTTGTTGCTCCGCCTTATTTCTTCCTGCACTAGATCGGACCAGAACTGCTCCCATCTTGGTAGTTTCTCTCTACTATTTACCAAATCTTGATAACTATGCTAGCTCTTGGGAAGGCCCAAGAGGGCTAGAGCTACCAGATCTTCTTCAAGGACAATAACACCGACCCCGCCAAGTTCATCACAACACTGTGTAAACTTGCTCAAGCACTACAGAATTGTTTCATTCTTTTTCATCTTAATACTTCAAAGCTTGTACTTGAGTGCCAACTTCCTGTGGTTGCTATTGTTCTAAAACAACTTTGTAAGTGTTTTCCACATCGTGAACTAAGTCTCTTTCTCATGGAGATTCAAGACAATATGATCCCAAACTCCCGTGGACTTGAATAAGACTAACTTTCTAGGTGGGCTTAGCGTGCGCCAACTACATGCTTTTGTTTTTTCTTTAATCCTTGTCACACTTAATTTCCAATAAAAAATTTGAAGAGTTGATTAGAGTACAATCAAAATTCCTAGGCACTTGATACATTTTCATTTGGGGCTTAGAGAGAATTCTAGAAAATAATGTATCTATGTGAGAATCCCTGTTTGGGTGTTTATAGATAGACTTTACATTTATCTTTATCGATAACAATTAGAGACATCTAGGAAGTCATGCATGATTTGTTTGAACCTCTTGGCTATAGAAACAAACACAACCTTGATTAAAAGCATGTCATTTCTAACTAGGTGTGGATGATTTCTTTTACTCCCCATGTTATGCTAACCCTTAGGAGGAATTTTTGGAACTATTCTTCCTATATATTAACCCAATACCTCTAGCATTCTTGTAGTGAAAATATTCACGAGAACTTTGTAAGAGACATTGTATTAAGCGATTGGCGAAAATTGAAACACGCGGGGTTTATTTCCTTGGGATATGGATAAGAAAGGAGAATTTGATTCCTCCTCCCAAACATGGGGTTTATTTCCTTGGGATAAGGATAAAAAGGAGAATTTGATTCTTCCTCCCAATCAATGTTTTCATAGTAATCCTTAAAGCATGCACATTGGGTCTCTTTTAATTATATCCAAATCGTCCCAATAAAAGTGTTCCAAAAAGCCATCTATGCCTTATGCTTTGTGGTGTTCTTTATTAGAAAATTGAAATATACAAAGTTAAATCAATAGATTTTTCCTAAATTTATCATATAAAAGATTGCAATCACAAAAACAAAATAAAAAACTAAAATAACGCTAAAAAGCTATATCTATATTTTTGGAAGCAATGTTCACTTGGCTCTGAGGGAGTAACCTTCAATTGAGTAGAGCTGTCATTACAAATAACTTCACAAGAGATCTCATTATATTGCTTATACACACCTCATATAGTACTCTCTACCCGTAGTGAACATTTAGAGAAGGAACTTCATAGTAGGTAAATTGGAAACATAATCATCTTGGGTTATGCAAACTTAGCTTATTCACTTGAGAGGAAAGAAAAAAGTCAGCCAATAATCAAAAGAAGTCCAAGAAATCTCTTAAAAAATGAAAACAAGAATCACACAAAATATATGTATATGCATATTCTGTAAATAACATGCCTTCATGGTATGAGAGCTAGTTTTGCTCAAAATGCCTCTGCTATCCTAAACTTTTCAGTGATGAGAATTTATTCTACTTCTACATCCTAAACATCCTAAACTTTCTAGTGCTGAGAATTTATTCTACTTCTACTCATATGTAGTGTTGGTATGAGAAGTTCAAAAATTCTTTTGGAAGATGAAAGCCAAAATATATTTATATGTATATTTTGTAAATAATATGGGAGTTGTCTATAATGCGACTTTTTGGAGATCCCGGTGATGGAATCCGACGGAAGAAATTGAGGTTAAATCTTGATTTGTTGCAGTTAAAATAGTTTTTTAACTGCATATTTGGATTCAGCACCCTGAAAAACCCCTGAGACACTTTGATTGTGCAGAAACTAGCTATCAAACATTCCAATAAATTGCTGCCGGATTTTGACCAGAAAAAGCCACCGAAAAAAGGCTTTCAAAAAATCGCATTATAGACAACTGCAATAATATGCATTTGGATTTATCTAATTCCCGTCTATTCACATGACTCAGGTTGCTATCGAAACTAGTGTTGCTCAAAATGCCTCTGCCATCGTGACAACCGTGAGCTTGTCAGGGCTGCTGAGAATTTATTTTACTTCCGGTGTCGGACCTCTTTATGGTTGTCAGTGAATACTTATCCGTTTTCTGACTCAGATGCGATTTGGATGCGTTCCGCCCATCTGTGTGCGAGTCCGACCAAACCTGTCCCTTTGTCAGAAACACTTGTATACTCACTCGTTCTCCTTAAATGCATATCGGCAGACTGCCGCACTCCAGACGATCGCTGAAATTCTATGACCGGCAGAGAAACGTGGGCAGAGTCCCTATTATCTGCTCCTAACAACTCCAGCTGCTTCACGTCCATAGATGTGGAGAAAGGGTGGAGCTTGACCTTTTGCTTCCCAAAATACAAGGTCCATGCAACACAAGGCAGTATAATGCACTCTGCTTGCTTCTGACTTCCACTGCCTGTAGAGGTGCCACTTGCACTTCTTCAATATTCAGAGGTTGCCCCAGCAACAACAACTTTCGATGTGATGACTTTGCCTGCATGTGATAACTTGAACTGCAATAAAGATTGGCGGTTTCCTTGAAGTGTCAATCTCCCCAAATGATCTCTTGTGCCAAAAACTTTACCTGTCATAGCTTTGCCTATAATAGAGCTAGTCATTTTCCTTCAAGTATGGATCTGCCAAATCTTTCCGCTATGGTGGTTTCAAAAAAACGAAACAGTGTTTCAATTATTTGAATTCAGAAGGTACAAGAAAAATTAAAAATTATGTTATTGTTGTTGGCATTTCCTTTCTGGCATTTGCATGATCTCCAGAAATTTGTGGACTGTTAGTTTGTTTAGAGAAAGTGTGACCATGATAGCACCAATGTGGGTGCATTTGCGGCACTAGTATTCAATACTCCTTATGGCTACCATTTTCCTCCTTAATGTTTTGTTGAATTTGCCCATCTCTTTATTCTAATGAAGTATGGTTTTTTCCAATAAGTAAAAAATTGGTGTAGATTCAGAGTTAAATAAAATTGTAAATGGGTAGATTTTTGGTTGACACATTTTTATTTTGTTGAGCTTGTTTTGTTGACAAAATGACTCAAATTAGCGAAGTATTAGAGTTACTAAATACACTTATACTTTTTAATGTTCACGATACAATGAAAAAGCAGAAAAACCATTCTCACTGATATTCAAATTTGTTTACAATGTGTACAAGATAAAATTGAGTTTCTTTAACTCAAATCTCTACTCCAGTGAGATGAGCTACAATAGAAGAGTCAACATTTTGAATTGGTTCTTGTTTAGAACAATTCTCTTTTTGAATTTGAGAAAGACTCTTATCCGTAGTCAACACATGACTAGAATAATGATATCATTTTAGGAGAAAATTTACATGAAAATATAGAGGTTCCACTTGCACTTCCCAAGCCTATCATTAGAACTTGGGAATAAGTCATCAATAACAAGCATAGAATTGGCCTTGGATATGAAAAGGATGTGACATTTCACATTCCAAACTACTCCAAACCAAATATAATTTCGGAGTGTTGGGTTTCTTCAGAACAATTCACTAGTTGCTCTACATCCACTACAGATTCGCAGATGCCAACATTGTGATCGGGTTGGCCATGTTAAAGATCAGTGTTTTGATATTCACCTTTGTGAGCATTGCAATAAAATATTCATCATTCAGACAAATGTTCTAGACACAAGACTCCTGCAAGAGAAAATTATCACCTTGGATAGATCTCTTCATGGCAATGGTTTTCAATAATGAAGAAGATATATAGGTCATACCATATAGTACATTCTCGAGTATTGACACATCGAACAATGAATATATCTTCATCTTCTCACCTCGTATTTGACAAGGGGAAATTGATAGTTAGTTACTAGATTTAAAGTTATATCATGTGAGTCTGAACCAAAGCCCGTAGGCAAACTCAACCATAGCTAGAGTCAAAGTTGTTGTCAGAGATAGATTCATATTCCATGAGCATGATTTGCTTGGTTGGAAACTTTAAACCACCACCAACATAAGACTTCGACTTCTATTACCCATCTCATGAGTTTGTGGTCATCTTTAAACCATAATCAGGGAGCGCTTCCATTTCACAAAAGATTTCAACTTCTATCTAGATTTATATGAAACCAAGGGTCACACAAAATGTATTTATATGTATATTTTGTGAATAATATGATCTAATTCATGTTTATTCATGGGAGTGTTTCCTACAAGGTGAAAGCTTTTAATAAGGATTCTTACATTTATTTATTTTGCACTACTAGATGGACTTTATTTACTAGATATGACATCCATACATAGAAACAAATCTATCCACGTAGGGGGTAACAAGGGAGGTTAGCACTTTCACATGACCTCCCCCTTAAAAAACAACATTATCCTCAAGGTCCCATATGAGGAAATTGTTAAAGGATATTTTTTGGTTCCCATGTGGCGTCCTAGGTTGTGTATCCTTCTATTGTATTGAGACCTCTTGAATAGTGCCCTAGTGGAGATGATGCTCTCATTTGTCAAGGAAAACCTCAGACTACAACCAAATGGAACTTTCTTCATTGAATTTGAAAAGGAAACTTTGATTTTGGTAATTAAATCAAATCACTTTCTTTAAGTAGGAAACATGAAAGATTGGATTGATTTTAGAGTGGATTAGAGTTCTAATTTGTAAGCCACTATCCAATATTTTTGAAGACCTTATAAGGGCCATAAAAATTTAGATCAAGCTTCAAGTGGTGGTTTTCTTTGAGGGGGGTCTTCTTATAAGGTTGTCAAGGAAGGAACATCTAATCCCATTATTTAAAAGGTTGTTCAAAACGATGTTGATCAACTTGTTGCTTCATCTAATTTTGAGCCATGACTAGTCACTATATTTGAGAGTGCAAAGAATGTTGGTCTAATAGACGATGGTTTCGTTGACCTTTTGTACCTTGGAGACTCTTGGTAAATAGGATAGCACTAATGTGGATTTTGGTATATACATCTTCAAAGGGGGTCATGTGAGTGGCACCATGAAAGTTGTATTGTACCACTAATCTACTAGGGGCGACCATTGAATCCATTGAGACTATTGTTTTGAAGTAAAGAAATATAACTAGGATTCCAAACAATTCTTAACCAATTTAGTTTAACCATCAATTTGGGTATGATAGGAATTGCTAATACACAATTGAATTCCCTAGAGCTTAAATGGTTCTTGCCATATATTACAAGTGAAAGTGGGATCATGGCCTATTACAAAGATTGTAATATACCATGGAGTTCAAAAATATTATCCATGAATATTCGAGTGACCATGGAATCCTTATAGGGATGTTGTAGGGAAAAAATGAGCATATTTAATAAGGCGGTCAACCACAACCATGATGATATTTTTTTGGAAAACTTGGGTAAAGTCCATAGAAATGTCAATCTAGACAATGGGAAAAATATGTAACGATTGTAGTGTATTTGGAGTTTTCAATGTTTCTCCCTTATGTCATTAGTAAAGGTCACATTCGACCACATAAGTGTAGATGCCATTCATTACGACTTTCCAAAAAAATGAATGTATGATCTATTCATATGTTTTATGAAAGCTAGGATGACGTACTATTAGAGATGCATAGATTTTAGATAACACTAATGATTTGAAGGTGGACTATATACTCAAATACATACATTGTTTATACCAAAGTTGTTCATTGTGTCAAGTGTAGCCCTAAGATGCATAGGGTGCCATTTGAAGTTGTATTGGGTGAGGAATCTTATGATATATGAATCATTCCTTGAAAACTTCATGTTGTGTATGTGTTATATTCTTTGAATGGCTACCTCCATGCATTGTACATTGTGTATAGAAAGCCCCCCCCTACTCCCTACCCCAAAAAGAAATTGGGTAGCTTTTTGCCTTCGTTTTTGGAGGCTTTCAACACATGGTTTTCACTTTCAGCAGTTTTTGGTGCATGGTGCTTTAGCCTGTAGAAATTAATGTGTAGATTCTAAAACTACTCATTAAATTTTGTAAATCAAAATACTAGAAGCTATTGTACTCATCTGCGGAAAGCAATTCATGATTGAGAACACAAATCATTAACATGCATCAAGATTCAACACACATACAGAGAGATTTATCTGGGAGAAAGAAACTACTCAAAACCACTTACTATATATATTGTATTAATCAAATAATAGAGAAGAAATACAATGCTTTCTCAAGCCTGAGCACACCCTGCACCTGTATAATCTATCTCACTATGTCATTGACTGACTCTGGCCAATACTTAGCCAATTTCTCATCCTGCCAAGCTCCTATTTCCTTGTGTTGTTTGATGAGGAATTAACCCCTATTAATTAGGTAAATTACTCATTGAGAATTACGCAGTTCCTTTAGGCCCTTCTTTTACTACGTGCACCACCTGTACAACTTGGAAAATTCTACAACTGATAGTACACTGCCCTTGAACTCCAATCTCAACTGGGTAAGTCTAATTCTCTACATGCAACAATTATTTTGGGTTAATTGATCAGTTAACTAGATGATCACTCAATGCGAGAAAAAGTTAATTTATGGTATGTTCTATGCTTAGAGCAATTTACTTCTTTTTATTATTATTATCCACAGATTAGCAATCACATGTACATAAAGTAAAGTGCAGATAGAACAATAAATGATTGATAAAAAACAAGCCAAGACAAGAGACACAAGATGTGGTGGCTAGCCAGGGATAAACCCCAATATGGGGAAACCCTTTGATAAAATCTTTTTTTATCTTCAGTAATTCAGCAGAGAGAAATAGTACATAAATCTGATTTACATCAGTGGCAACAAACCCTAGATCAGCCCTTAACTAGGGAAGACTATATCTTGCAAACAGACCGTCGGATCAACTTGATTCCTTCACCAAAAAATGCGACCTTCTGAGGAGAGTTAGATCCACCTACAATGCAGTTCTGAGAGAGAGAAAGATGGTCAACGCTAGTCAAACTTCCAATATGCAGTTGTAGCCCTAAATCTGCATCCTTCCTTCCGCACGTGTGAGAGAAGAGTTTCTTTCTGCGCAGTAGGAGAAGAGCCTCTTTTTTGCGCAGGAGAGAGAGAGAGAGACGTGATGAGATAAGTGTGTGAAAATGAGGAAAAGACCTCTTGTATTTATATACAAATTTTGATGATTGAATAGATGCGACTGTTGGGCTTCTGAGCCTACATGAGTTGATGGTCGGCTTGATAATTATTCCATAATCAAAATAAATTCATATCTCCATAAATACTTATCGGAATCAGATGATCTTTAGATCAATCGTACACCTCTCCATGAGAGGAATCTAATACAAATATTATCAGCCATGAATAAGATGAACCACATGGAGTTTGGCCCTAGTTGCCAATTTTAACACTCCCTCTCAACTAGGGAGAACTCCATCTGCAATTCGTCTATTGGTTAGTACTATTCATCCATCAAATGCACTGCCTTGTATAGCTTGACCCATACTCTGCTTTGCTTTATTCTGCCTCCTCTACTCTGTTTTGTTCTGCCCCGTTCTGATCTGCTCTGCTTTGCTTTGTTCGAATTATGAAGAAGAAGAAATGATCTAGGATGTATCATACCATCCTCCACTGACTCAAAGTCAATCTCAGAGTGTGTACCACTGGTCCCAGACTAGTCCTCAACCGACCCGGAGTCGGTGTCATAGTGGGTAAAACTCCTACCACTGGTCCCAGACCAGTATCATTGATCCCAGATCAATGAAGGTCATCCTAGCATAGGGAGTACGGTAGATACAACGATGCGTCCATCGGTACTACTATGGCCCCTATCCTCATTTCCCTGCTCATTCATCAGATGAGAGGTACTTCCCATGAGTCCCAGACTGCATGGGTAGGATGCCTCGACAGGAGAACTCATCAATCCTGTCCACAGGAGAGCGAATCATCTTGTCCATAGGAGAGCGAATCATCCTGTCCACAGGAGAGAGAATCATCCTGTCCCATGAGAGAGCGAATCATCTTGTCCCACAAGAGAGCAAATCATCTTGTCCATAGGAGAGTGAATCATCTTGTCCACAGGAGAGCGAATCATCCTGTCCCACAAGAGAGTGAATCATCTTGTCCACAATCGCCATGGAGAACACATCATCCAGGCCTCGTAGGAGAATTAATCATCCTGCTACACAATCGTCATGGAGAACACATCATCCAGAACTCACAGGAGAACTAATCATCCTGCTACATAATCGTCATGGAGAACACATCATCCAGACCTCACAGGAGAACTAATCATCCTGCTACATAATTGTCATGGAGAACACATTTTCCAGACGTCACAAGAGAACTAATAATCCTGCTACATAGTTGCCACGGGGTGTCACAGGGAAATTTTTTATTCTTACCTTGTACACGTACACCACCAAGGGATGGTGAGTCACCCTGTGGTCATATGTCGCTCCAAGAAGTACCCCACACCCCCCCGGAGCTCCAAGAGCTCCATACATCATACAGGACCCTCATCAGAGGGTTTCTGAACGACACCAAGTCGTTCTCAGAAAGTAAAAAATTTGACCTTTCCTAGGGGCTTTGTCAGAATGATGGAGACCTATTCATTTGTACCGATATGTTGGAGCCTTATAGCTCCCCGCTGCACCATATCTCGAATATAGTGGTACTTGATATCGATATGCTTGGAGCGACCATGAAATACAGGATTCTCTGATAAACGAATCCCACTCTGGTTGTCAATAGGATCACGGTGGTATCCAATGTAAATCCAAACAACTCACTGAAGAGCTTTCGCAACCAGATTGCCTCACAGGAGGCCATGCTAGTAGCAATATACTCTACCTCAACGGTGCTCAAAGCCACCGACTTTTGCTTCATGCTCATCCAGGATATCGAAGCAGATCCCAAGGAGAAACAACACCTGGAAGTGCTCTTATGGTCCTCCACATTACTTGCCCAATCAGCATCAATGTATCCAAGTAGTCTCACATCTCCGGCAGTGTATCTTAACCCATAAGAAATTGTGCCACAAAGATATCTCAACAGATTCTTGGCACCAATCCAATGTATGTGGTGAGGTTCAACCATATGTTGACTCAACGTGTTGACTGCGAATCATATATCTGGACGAGAGTTCACTAAGAACATTAATGCTCCGACGAGTTGACGGTACTTGGTGGCATTTCGTAAAATAGGTCCAGCAGCGCTACCGCTTAACTTCTTAAAGTCAAGGTCCATCGGGGTAGTAACAGGCTTGCAATCCACCATATCGAATCTTTCCAATATCTTCACAACATATTTTCCTTGAGATAGGAAAATTTCCCCTGGCTTCTGCCAAACATCAAGTCCTAGGAAATAGCGCATCAGTCCTAGGTCCTTCATTTCAAATTTAGAAGCCAACTCCCTCTTACATTTGTGAATGAGAGGGTCTGCACCTGTTAGAAAGAAGTCATCCACATACAACACCAGTATGAGAGGTTTGTCATCTTCAACCTTAAAGTAAAGGTTAGGATCGGTTTCACTCCTCTAGTGAATCCCAGCTTTATCAAGTAGCTATCGATCCTCTCATACCATGCTCAGGGTGCTTGCTTCAGCCCATAGAGAGCCTTCTTCAACCTGCATACATGAGATTTTCGATCATAAATCTCAAATCTTTCGGGTTGCTCCACGTAGACCTCTTCTTTGATCGAGCCGTGCAAGAACACAGTCTTGACATCCATCTGATGTAGGTTCCATCCTTGTGAAGCGGCAAGGGCTATGATCGAGTGGATGGTCGTATATCTGGCAACAGGTGCAAATATCTCATCATAGTCTATAACTTCCTTCTGGTAGAAACACAAGCAACAAAACGAGCCTTATACTTTTCCGTACTTCCATCTATTACATGCTTTATCTTGTAAAGCCATTTGGAAGTAACAACTGTCTTGTCCTGGGGTCTGGGAACTACTTCCCAGACATCATTCTTCATAATAGACTCATATTCTTCGGTCATAGCATCCTTCCATACTTGATGCTTGATGGCATCTGAGAATGAT